>CAJNSZ010000281.1:23380-89627 GCA_905329745.1 Rotaria sp. Silwood2 | reverse complement strand
AGGAAAAACTCACTCAAACCCCGCTCTCTCACTCGGAACAAGCTAGGCGCACGAACTGTTTTTTTACGGTAGACATAATTCATCAAGGCCTACAAGATGCGCAAAACTCGACTAAAAATCGCTCCAACACCTGGGAATGTTCCCTCGTCAGTTTTTTTATTCCGTAAAAGTATGAAATTTTGTAATAACTAAGTAATGAAAAAATGATTAAAACTAACATTATGAAGACATTTATTTTACTAGAAATTCTATATTTCATATAGTCTCAGTCTGCCGACTACTTAAAAAGCAATATTTAAATTCTTCAATGAATTCAAGCTCGCACAATCTTTGTCGACATGAATATATCAATGTTAGACTGAGAAACTTGCGACAAAGTTAAACATGAAGATAGATCATCAGTACAGCTTGTTTACAGGCAACGCCTTCATCCATTTTTTTTAGCTTCAGATTGTCATAATTCAATTTCATTTTACTGAATTCTAACGACTGTATGAAAATAGTAAGTTGTTGTAACACACTCATTCAACAAGACCCCTTTTATTAAAGTGATTCAAAACAACTCATACTTTTCGAAAGTTTCTCACTCTGCACGAAATGTTTGAATTTGCGTTTGTAGTTGAGATAATAAACCGTACGAAGGTCAAATATTTTCTATGGAAGTTTGTTTCTATCAAGAATTGCAATCACAACAATACGGTAACGCACTCATTGCTCTTTTTTTTTTTTAACTCTCGAGCAATTGACATTTTTCCAACCTTGACAAAAGACACCAGGTGACCCACTGACGTCAAAATGTAGCTCAAACTTAAACGATACGATTGTTATTTCTATTCTTTTAAGTGATAAAGCACCGTTTGAAACATGATAAAACACAATAGGATTCTGTTTTCATCATTTTTGCTTTCGACTACCATTTATTATCGTCGTTATTCAAAATAAATGACATCTATCGATAGAGAACATACGAAAATCCAAGGAAAATTTTCGAATTAAAAATGAGCTGATACTACCTCTAATGAATTTCAAAACACGTTTTTATGATGATCATCGTCGTCATCATAAAAGTCCTAGATATGCCATTGGATAGATTCTACAAAATGTTCAGTAAAAAACGAATTATGATTAGTTTCACTGCCTATGATTATGATTGCCTTATATTATTATATTTGTTTTGTGATTCGATACAAAATAGTCTTTGAATTTAATTTAAAACATATATCTGTTCAAGAATTCTTCTGCTTTTATTATTTTATTTAATAGATTATCAAACATTAAAAGAAAATAAAAGTAATAAATACAATGCAAATAAATTCAATATAAACTAGAAAACAAAAAGAGTACAACTATTGAAAGTTATATCTTAAATAACATAAAACTAAATTCATTATATTGGAAGAAATATTGAAATGAAATATATAGAGATCTATTCTGGCTTACTGATAACTATCAATACACACCAATATAAATATATATATATGTATAGATGAAAGACGAGAAAAATCAAAGAAAAAAATAATTAATTAATTAATCATTTATCAAATGTAAACGTTTAATACGCATTTGAAATACAACATATTGTCGATGATAATGTCGGGCTAATTGTAAGGCTTGTTGTGCATCATTTTTTCTAGCCAGACGTGTAAAATAAGATCCAATATAATCATCATTATCAACATTTATTGTTTTTATTTGCATAATTGATGAACGATTTTGTTCAAGTAATGCCATACAAAGAAATATTGTAAACATATCTGAATAATCATTTTCATTATCGATAGAAGAAAAATTTGTTAACCATTTTTCTAATGGTATACATGATGTTATAGAAAAATTTTCTTGTTTAGAATAATTTATATTGAAATCAAATACTGGTAAAGTTTGTTCATCACGATAACCAGAATCACAACCATCAATACTTGAATGTTCAGATAGAATTTCTTCAGGTATTGATGAACATGAACGTGATGATAATATTGTATTTGTTATTGATGACATTGTTGATAAATGACGACGTGTAAATATTGATGTTGGAGAAAGATCATCAATATATGCATAGGGATTATTATTATTATTATTTAATTCAAATCGATCAATTGGTAATGATGCCCATAATGTTTCAAATACACGAAATATATCTTTGAATGGAAATTCACGTTTACAATCTAATAATAACCAACGATAAGCAAACATCAAATTACCTAAAATGAGTAACATGTATATGTATGTAAATCTTCTTAGAAAAAAAAAAAGATTAATTACAAACCAGTATTATCACATTGTTTTATTGTATGCCATAATTCCAAATCAATAGCTTGAATAGTTTTTCTTAATAAATCTAACCGACGATTTATTGCAATACCATCCGAATGAAATAATGGACTCATATAACGCATTAATGCAGAAAAACAAGCATAAACTAATGGTTCATCACGTATGACATAGAAAATAGGTGCTACCATATCTGTCATACCTATAGACGGCATAAAGCAAAAATTTAGAAAATACAATTGTTTTTTTTTGAATAGAAGAATATATTTAACCTTGTACATAACCAGGTTCTGGATGATAAATACAATAGGTCATAAGAATATTGAACAATTTTTGTCTTGATGAATTTTTTTTATTATCAAAAAATTTAACTGAACTATCTGTACGTGTTACATCTTTTTGTATTAAATTTTCCAATGTCATTATTTCTAATTCGTTTTTATTTTGCCAAGATTGTTTCATTCTAAATAATATTATTTATTTAATAATAATTGAAAAATTTTCTAACATACACATTATATTGTTCTTTAGCTTTTATTGAATATTGAGTTTTATCTTCATTTGTCATTGTTTCATTAAATACTCGAAATAAATAACACCAAACTATACTACGTATTGATTCTTCACAACCATTCTCATATATACGTTGTCGTAATAGTTGTTCATTTAATAAACGACCATTTGATGGATCTAACATTAGATGAAATTCTTTTTTTGTTAAGCATTTATTTGATAATGTATTAACTGTTCCATAAAACCAACTTGTTGCTTTTTTTAATAATGTTTCTTGTCGATGAGAAATTGATTTAATGGTAACTATAATACAATCATTTTCAATTTCAATTAATTCATAATTATCATTTATACCATTTTCATTAATACAATATTTATTATTATCATATTGATCAACAATAAATTCTACAATAGTTTCATCTGTATGATTCATAATACAACCATCAACATCAAAATCATCCGTAATTACAAAATTATTTTTAGTTTTTATTATAAAATTTGAATGTAAATTAAATAATCGATTAATTAAATGAACAAGAAATGCATGTGATAATAATGAAATATCAACAGATAATTTTTTTCGACATTGACAAATATTATATTTATTTACCTAAAAGAATTATTTAAAATTTTATTTAGAAATTTTTTTTGTTTATTTCTACCGATATAATAAATATAACAATATTTGGTACACGAATATTCTGTTGAACATTAAGTTTTGATGTACAACTTGATATAACCTATCATATACAAGATTTAGTTATTTTCATATTAATGTCTTAATGTAACGAACTTATAAAGATAAGAGTTCGTATGATTTAGTGAATATCCAAAAATACTGAAACATTCAACTTCCTCACTTCACTCTAGATAATAATATATTACCTCATCATTACATTGACATCCACAATTATCATTTGTGATCAGTAATGAATCTGATGAATGCATTTGAAAATCAATAGTTGACACCATTATCTACTGGAAGTCATATGTATTTTGTAAGAAACATATCTCTCAACTTTAAAAGCAAACAGGTGATACTTCTCTTATTGTCATTGTGACATAAGCTTATGAAACATGAACAGAGCGTATGAGCCTGTCAGTCACTGCTATCGTTTCGTTCTTTAGATTTCTCTTTTTTTTTGTTGATTTTAACGTCATCATCATTTTTTTTCAGCTGGCCATCCTACATTATTTCAAACTTATGTTTCTTGTATACACGTGAACATGTGCTTTCAACGTGTTTAGGTGTGAAGTTTATTATAGAAGAGAAAAAAAATCTCAAGACATCTGTTTGATATGCTTTTTTTACTATCTTATCATTTGTTTGGTGTTTGTCAAGGTAATAAAAGCAAAATAACAGCAGGTCATGGACTTGTCCTATTTCGTTGAAAAAACATAAATTTGAAAATAAGACATAAATCTTTTTTTATCCTGTCTAATGAATATCATGAATTGAATAAAATTTATTTATTGGAGATTGTTTATTTCGAAATATGATTCTTCTTCTTCTTTATTTGAATTCACGAAAATATAAATCAGTTTTAGATAGGATTATTGTGTTTCGAAGAGAGAATGTTTTCAGCTATCAGCAGCGTAGGAAACATTCTAATTATTCGATTTTGAAGTAATGATTTACTAGCAAAGATTTATAGATGCCAAACCATAATTGATTTTGTGTATATCTCAAAAACTAGATAAGTTCGAATAATCTTGTTGTCGTCAAATTATAGTTCATAATTGTTAGTATTGTAGTAAAAAGATTCCAGCTTAGTCTATTAATCTGTTTAGTTTTCATTGATGATACAAATTTTTTTAATCCATACCGAAAATTGTCAACAAAAAAAAAATGGCAAAAGACACTTTCTTTTTTCATGTGATGTTTAGCTAACTTGATCGTTCAACATATTATGGGAGGTCAGCTTTTCGGACCGGATCCAAAGTTCTCCCATTAATCCTCATAAAAAGTTTTATTTCTATGAATATTTGGTGCATTTCATAGTGCTTAGCAGCTGAGTATGGATGTGCGAATGGGTCTTCTCTTCACCACACCCACGCCCTGACAAGGAGAAACATTGTTAGCTAAAGCAGCCAAACAAAGTCGATATTATGTTGTTATTATTTCGACAAACATATTTCTTGTTCTGTATGTTTTACTGTTAAACTTATTACTTATCTGTAGCGTTTTGTGTTCTTTTTTTTTTCTTTGATAAAATAAGAGAAGATTGCAATAAAAATGAAATGAACTTGCACTCAATAATAAGAAGATCGACAAATTGGCAATATTTATGAAAATAAATTGATTAGTTGAAGGTAGATCAGAGACACGCACCATTTGGTAGTCCTATGGGCATTTCGCTTTTTACGTTGGCACTTATTGCATACAATTCATAATTATCTCAAAAGATCACGCCACTTCTAGCAATACCAAAATAGACTGCTCAGTATCATGTCGTTCTGCCGGGTCCTACAGACTGTGCTAACTGTTTATAGGATTTCGGCTTTCCAGGGATGCCAATGAGCAGAATTTGAGCCCAATACGAAAGTCCCGTATAACTTCAGGGCTGAGCCTAAAAGTCACTAGGAACTCTATCTCAGTCGTGTGGGTGTGGGTGTGATGAAAAGATATTCATCCATACCCATACCCACTTCAAATTGATAAGAAATATGTAAAGAGATGGGGAAAAAGGTCATAGGCACTTTTGATAGAATGATCTGAATTACCCCAAGTACGATAGTTCCGATTAGTTCGATATAGCTTTTGTCATTTTTGTTCTTGCTTTTTTTCCAGTACAGGATTTTCGATGATTATTTCGTCAATAGATAGAGAACACTTCAAACTACTTAGTTGTGATTCAAAAGTAACTTTTTTTCATAATTTAAAATGAATGACAACGAACAAAAACAAAATCAAATTTTTACTTTTTCCATCGCGAAAAATACTCCAGTTGACTTTATTACAGTATTGATTATATTAGTATGATTTAAAAAACTATTATGATTTCATTCATAATCAAAGTATATACACATCATATGCTGGTAATTCAATACATTTTAATAATATCGATGATCGTGTACAAAGTGAATGGGGCACAGTCCATGTCACATAAATGTAAAAGAGAAGAGCGAAATGCATAACGATCATTATTAATAAAAGTTTTATTTTAAATTCATCATCAATTTGCTGAATCTACATTAAAAAGGGCATGGGTATCACCCAGCCACACACTATCGAAGTGATCTTTTTGAATCGATCGAGAGTGAGAAATTTTCTATTGTGATTTGTTGATTTGGTGAGACATGATCAGTTCGTATTCGATCGGATCCGTGGAGAGATGAACGTTGAATTTTGTTTGATCATCATATTGAGTGTGAGTGTGGGGTGTGGGTGTGGGTATGGTTGAAAATTTAATTCTAGCGACTAGAAACGCCCACACCCACACTCACACCAACAGCCACCCACAACCACACCCACACCCACACCCACACCGCACACCCTCGCTTTTAAACGTATCATTCTATTCAGTTTTTTAGAGTTTGCGATAATTATATAATACTTAGTGTAAGAACTGAAGAAAATGAAAAAGATTCAACATGAAACAGTTACCATTGACCAAAAATAAGGATATCACATATATATGGATCATCTATATATATATATGATTGTACACTAGTTCTTTTTGTCAATATAGTCGTAGTTAGCCGCAATATATTTCATACTCCTTATTATGCATAATAAATGTGACAATTAGCTAACATTAAGAGACTTCTAGAAACAAAGAAAACAAATAACAGTCGAATATATTTTTATGTCGTTATCACTAGGGCGTAGGTAACAAGAGTACCTATGCTAACAGCGAAAACAACGTGTGCTGATGAATTTTTGAAGTAGAGTGCATGTTCCCAATTAGAGCATCAATGCAAAAGTTGCACCAAATTAGAGTGCATCAGTATAAATACATAACAGACTAGGCAAAGTTCAAACATCGTGTCATATTCGCTTATCAGCTTCAAAATTGAGCCGAATGTTCACTAGAGAACTTATTCTTCAGTTTTTTTCTAGCATTCTACAAAGATTCAGCTGAATATATTGCTTCATTGCTCAGATATAATCAAAACAATCTGCATCAATCCTATTAAAAAACGCTCTAAATAGATATAGTGTCCTAAATTAATGTGGACCTATACAAAATACATGTAAATCATCTTGTCTAACATAATTTCATCTTCGTCTGCTACCAAGTCTCAAAATGGACCCTTGGTCCTAAAACACAAGTTGTTCAGCTCAATTTTCTCTACAGTATATTAGCGATTCAGTTTGATTTGAAAGAGATCTCATTATTAATTCCACTTAGCTTTGCAACAGAATAATTGGTTGAACAGAACTCAATACATTGTCACTGACTATAAATCAATATAAAAAGAAAATTTCGCATTCATTAAGAACTAATGATGGAACACAGATTTTTTTTAGAAAGAGTTATTGAAGAACATATATTAATCTCAATTGAGGTTAAGGTATAAATGTCAATGAAGACAGAGCTATTGCTAATGCTGAGATGGTGTGCACTAGATATTGCGCTTTAAGAACATTTTAATATGAAATTCAAAGTCAAAGTCATTTTTTTTGATCTTTCATATTTAATGATTTATAGACTTGTATAACTGAGGAAGAATCAGAATTGTCAATCAAAGCCAAGCTTAATACTTTCATTGACAAAAATGCTAGTTTTTAAAATTATTCATTTTAATATTCACTCATTATATGAATAAATGACTTAATAGAATTCAGATGCGACTATCAATCATCAAGAGTAACTACTTGATAAGGAAATACAAGGGTGAAAAATGAAAAATGCTGTAGCTTTAGCTTTGATTGTAACGTTTAGATCAAAAGAAATTAAAGTGTCAAGTGAAATCTGCACTGTTATCTAAGCTGTGATCATGAGCAATAATTGGATGTAATGGACTGAATAGAGTTAGCTGATTTTTTTTATCTAACAAGTTTTCAATATCGGTAAGAAGCCAGCGTCCGTGACCTCTTTACCATATCGTGGTTTAGTGACTGAGTTTTTCTTTTTATTAAGAAAAGATGCCTTTGCAAGCTTTGTAAACAGCTTGGCAGAATTGATTAGACAGTCTAATACATGTTTGAATGGTGCTAATTAGAGTCCTACTCCGGCTGGATCGGATAGAATTATGAAAAAAATAGTTGAATTCGCGTGGGTGTGGTTTGGATGTACGTTTTATCTTCATCTTCCCCACAGTCACAGACACACACCCCACACCGCCACCCACACCTCGCAAAAACGGACCGTAAACGAGTCTGATCCTTGTATCATTGAAGGTTCTCTGTAATTGGCTAAGTAAACGTACTGTAATCTATATGTAAGTATGCCGTTAACATATGTTCGCATACGAAAATTTATGGATTGTCGTAAAGAATCCGTATTGTATCGATTTACGGACCGTTTAGTTCGACCTGGAAATACAAAGATCTTTTCTCAATAATTGGAAGTTTTGCGAGTGAAGTCGACAGTAACCATCTTCCTCTGATAAACAATAAAAGAAAAATTCGCCTTTAAAATATTCCGTACAAAAACAAAGTTGGCATGATCAGTAGAACAATATGTTTGAATAAAAACAACTTTGCCAAAAAACAGATCTCATCGAAGATGTTGAAAGGAATGCAATCTATCATTTTGATCGGATTAATAAAATATGTGAAAATTCTGTTGAAAAAAAGATACATTTCAATAAGTGTAATAGATTATATGTTGTTGAATTTAGATTATCTACAGAAAATCTTTTGACGATGGCCTTGCTTGGCAAACAATTTGAATAAAAAATTTGCAAATAAATAGAAGAATAGTCATCGCGGATCTTTTAAGCATAATTATCTATCTGAAAGAGACAGTCCAAAAGATTTGTTTCTATTTCCATAAACTCGTTAGATACTTCACGCTGTCGATACTATTTTCTATTGGTGACTTTTCAATGTTTTGTCTTGTTGTTAGCATTATTCATCATTTACTTCATATAACCGTTGATAAGCATCTGATTCATTCTCTGTTCTACCACTTTTGACGTCAATATCCACAAAAACAGACAATGTTTCTATGCAAATATTGCCTCTGCTTCGTTTGTACATTGATATGATGATAAAATACATTGCTGACGTCATCCTTCTATTCATGTTCTCAACTTTATATAAAGCGACACTTTTTGTTGTTTATAGCAACTTATCTGTTCTATCGACGAAATACACAATTTCTTACTTCAAAAACTTGTCATTAACTTATTGATCTACTTCATTATTGATTTGTTGGTTTCTACTTCACGATTATTCATTGTAAAGATCGATATTGGTGTAAAAACAGAATTTCATCGTTCGTTTTATTGTCATTGACGTGTCTATTCGATAAGAATGCAACACACGTGTCGCATGGTCATTTGCCTATTCTTTTTCGTCTTCTGCAATTCTATTCAAAGTTTTGTTTTACGGACGAACGAAAATGGAAGGAAGATTCCGATCGATATCGAGATGTTACCCATTCTCAATTCAATTAAAGTAGTGAACTCATCCATTGAATTTTCGTGGTCTCCCTCGCCTTCACTAGAAAGTTTTGATCTCACTCAATATTCAGGCTTCTTCATTGTCAGGGGCTACGCAGGCGGTCAAGACACTGAACGCTCATCTGGCTTATCTTTTGATCTCGATAAGTTAAATGAGACGGGCTCACTTGTTATAACTGAGCTCATTCGAGATGCTATCTATCAGATCTGTTTTCAAACCAAATGGTTCGAACAAGGTACTTCCATTGACTATTTTGCTCCAGGTGGTATCCAGCGACTGGAGTGTCGCCTCATGAGAACGTATGCCAAAGGTAAGACGAAATGAAACCATAAAATTCTTAGAAGAAAACAAACGACAGTGCTATCTATATTGAGATTTGGTAGAGCATTCAATCCATCAAAATAATCGTGCTTGTGACTAATGAAGCCAATCAGATCAATGAGAATAGTACCAACAAATATTTCTATGAAGTCGGTTTTTTTCGAATAGATTCATTTACGCAATTCTAACATATTACAACTTCTTTCAGTAAATATAGATCTCCTTTATGAAGAACTACTGTCATTTAAATTGAGAAAACATTTTTCATGAAATCCTAGAAACTGTTAAAGATAAGAGTTCTAAAGTAGTTTGCAAAGTTGAAGATCAGAAAAGATGTGAAAAGAAAATTTGATAATGCAAGGTAACACATGTTAAAATAATGATCTTCTCCACGTATATTCTAATCGGTATTTTCAGTGTATCAATAAATATTGACTTCATTCGAGTAAAATGAAATAACATTAAGAACTGTCAACATTTGATTATTTCAAAGATATTTTTTTTCTAATGAGGCATGTCTTTCAGATAGTTGAATAATTTCTTTTATTTAATTAATTTGACAGATGAGACAACACTACATCCTTTACCTCCTGTTGGTGAATATTCATGGAAACAAATTGTGACCAGTGGTGGGACCAAAGCAGTATCTATCAATACGAGCATTTCTTCGGAACTACCCTATCTCAATCGAGAGATTACTGTCAAACTCGATTCACAAATTCAAACTCGAAGAGTCACAAAGCCGGATAAGGTTGCTGAATTCGTATTTGATCAACTCAACTCAGAGTCAAATGTTCATCAACTCTCGTTGACTTTTATATTGCTCGCTTACCCAAATATATTTCAGTTAAAAAATACACTAAATGAAACAATCAACATAACATTAATAGGCAACAGTGTTGATCATATTCGATACAACTTTTATTTTGTCATACTTCTGATTATATTCATCTCTTTCTAATCAATCAACAGCGATTACAATATATTCTATCACGATCAATCGGCCTTCATAGGAATCTTATTTAGAATCAGAACATATGCTGCAAGTATTCTATACCATTGCGAATTATTTTTTCAACATGAACAACTTTCTTGATGTCATCGTAATTTTTGCATCATCACAAAATGTCTTGCATATTTTCCTTGAAAGAGGGAGGGTGGGTGTGTGTGGGGGTGTGTATGGGTGTGAGTATGGGTGTGGATGTGAGTGTGGGTGTGGGTGTGGGTGTGAGTGTGGGTGGGTGTGTGGGTGTGGGTGTGAGTGTGGGTGGGTGTGTGGGTGTAGCTGTGAATGAAGAAGAGGCTCACACCCACACCCCGATTATTGCCCTTTGAAGTAATGATTAATGTGAATACGGTTTCTCATCCATGACGATACAGTTCTGGTATTGGTAATGTCTAAATTGTACTGATAAAATTTTTGAAGCATTTTTTCATGCGAGGAATTTAACCGGCAGATGATTCAACTCATCGGTAACAATGTCGATCGTGAATCTTGTACAGGACCGAAAAAAGTGTCAACAATTGTCTAACAAAAAGTTGAACGTCGAAAAAGAACTGACCAAATCTTCGAATATACCGATCGTCCATTTGAATCTTAGCAAGAACACCATAAAAATAGAACTTCTCGTATTTATGTGACTTGTTTCAGTCACTTCATTCTGACGAGAATCTATCGAAATTATGCTGTGTAGTCTACATTATTTTTCAAGAACGATCAAAGGCATAACTGCATGTTAAAGTCTTTCTGTTGGAGTACATAAATTATCCCGATCTGAACTTTTGTTTGCAGCTATTCCTTTTTTATAAAGTTTTAGCCTGAAGATACTGTCAAATTTATGCTTAAATACATAGATTTCTAGATTTATCAATCCACATTGCTGTTCGGTTTATTTTTGTACTCGAATAGTGCTTCAATGATAAGAATTGCACTGTACCTGTCTGTTGGCATTTGATAGTGTCATAGTTTTGAACTCGGCGGCTCTAGCTACTGTCAAATGTAATGCACTTTTCGTAACGATCGTTCTAAACACTATTTTCAAGTCATTTGATAAGTGTCCCATGTAATCATTAGTATGAGAATTCTGATATCGGCTCAAAAAATAGGAAAAAGGACAGTCATCAAAAGGTAGCTGATTGCTTACTATTAAAACACTATGTTCGCCCTTTTGATCTTGATCAACAGATTTGATCAAACAGATCGTTATTCAGTATCGGTTGCAACTATACTTCATGTAACATTCAGTCCATAGGTAACGGGTATTTAGAAAACACAACAAAAAATTGATTATGACAAAAACTCTGAGATAAATTTTATGGGCTTACGAAAGCTTTCAGAAACGTTCGAAAGAATGATGTTTTTTTAAAAACAGTTGGAGTCACAAAATTCAATGTTTCCAATTTTTACAGTTATGTTGCAGTAGTACGCTTTAGTCACACCAAACGGTATAACTACAGGACATACCAATTTGGTGAAAAATTTTGCTATTCGTAGTTAAAAGGAGAGAGGATGGTGTCTAGTGGAACTTGATGACGTTGCAATAATGAAAAAAGCTATTTCGATTCATTCGAAGATAATGGTATATTCTTTCGAGCAACTTTACACTTTACAGTGGCGTCAGCCTTTTTTATCTAAAACTTATTCAATATACTACGATGACGCATCCAATTTTCATCTGTTCTGGAGCACACTGCTCTCATTACTTCTCAAAGCTGAGGGTTATAGCTGAGCAGTCATTCTATTCCACAATGTTGAACATTGCGGAATCAGTTCCATCCAATTCCGGGAACTTTATCATCATTCAACATAAGAGACCTACTGGACATTGATCGAGTTCCGTCAATTCCCGGAATTCCTGGAACTAAGCCCAGACGGAAGTATCCACGATTTTCAGCAATTCAGAGCAATTCCGGAATCAGAAGAAATTCCGGAATCGGAAGGAATTCCTGGGAATTCCCAGCAATTCCGGAATTGCAGGCAGTTCCTGGAATTTCAATTAATTCCGTTTCAATCGAATTCCCGGCATTCAGAAAATTGTCGGAACTCGATCAATGTTGACTAGGCCTGTGCTGTGGCATGCTGATCGAGTTCTCGGAATCGAAGGGAATGGATTCCCGGTGTTGAACTGTTTCCGTGATATTCAACATTGTGGAATAGGATGTATTCTCTTATAGCTTAAAATTATCTTTTCAAATTTCTACTTAAAAAATGTCTCTCTTGCATTAAAGAATGAGGAAGGAATCTGTGAATGATTCTACAGTAGTGTTTAATTAAACGAACATACAACACGTTTGTTTTATTGGCAATACTTGTTTTGATCAATATCAACAATTATTATGAAGACTTCTAAGTGATGTTTGTTGCATCGAGAAAGCTATAGCTACACACTTTCAAGTGCTCACAAACTGATTGAAAAACATTAAAAGTTGGAAGGAAAGAAAGAATCATAAAAAAACACGCAAAACTAGAAAGGCGAATGAGTGAGAAATAAAGAATAGAGAAACAAAAAGAGGAATAGATGAAAGGTAAAGGAATCAATAATAGAGTTGTAAACAGAAAATGACTGATGGCGTAGGATGACCAAATAAGAAATAATATAAACATATGACATATGCTGTTTCATTGTGTACGTGAAGAAATAGGCAATATTGAACAATGTAGCAAAGAAGAATATAGAAGAGTAGCACTATTGATGATTTTTTGTTCATCTACAATGTTCCATCAGCATTAATTTATTTTACTCCTTTTATTCAAAATCTAACGTAATCTTATCCTAAAAGAAATTATTTGCGTACAATCAGCTAGAAAAGAAAATATTCTTATACAGAAAATCCATTTTTGTTTTGATAAACATTCGAACATAAGCTTTGCTTTTATACCAATAATGAATTTTCAACTGTTGCTATATGTTGATGACGGTTTGATACTGGATAGTACACTGATTCTTATAGCATTTACTGTGTATCATCTATCAATACGCTTGATACTTAGACATAAAGTAACGTAAACATCGAAAAGGGTGTGACTGTGGGTGTGAGTATTGGAAAAGAGTAGACCGACGTCTAGGACTCATTACTACATGAATAAAAGTGATCAATGCAACATGCATTATCGGTCTATCATAGACTACCGGTCTGTCACAAAAAGGGTGGACATAAGGAAACTATACACAAGTGAAGAAAAGATTAAGTTAGAAAACTCATCTGTGATCAAGAAAACTGGCTATAAAAATGATAAGGGTGTGGGTATGGATGTGAATAAAAAGAAGATTCACACTCACCCTTCGCTTCCCTGAGACGATAAGAGAAATCGAGCTGAAACTTTTTTTCACATACACTGGTCACTGTTTAGTATGGCTGTATTTTTGTTTATTTCAAAAAATATTGTTCTGCTGACTTAATAGGGTGTGAGTGTGGGCGAGGGTGCGCATCAATAGAAGAGTTGCATCCACATCCGCACCCACACCCATCCGCAATAAAATTACCATGTTGGAATTTTTATCAATGTCTTTATTCTTTGTTTCGTCGATTCATTCTCTTCTCTTACAAAGCCTGTACTTATGTTTTTACTCTTTGCTTTTATCTTAGGAGTCACAATGAAAACGAGAAAGAAAATTTGAAGGAGAGTTTCGTATGCAATGGTGGTGAAAAAAACTGGTATATGTATCGTTGCTTCAACGAATTCGCATTGTTGTTGGATTCGTCACATGACACTTTTTTCAGGTCTCTATGTTAGAAAAAATTGCACAACCACGAGAAAGGTTGATAAGACATTGCCAATAAACACGGAGATAAACGAATATAAATATCAACAGTCACACATTTTAACGGAGTTTACCGTTCGCAAACAAACAACACTTATGGCTAATCAAGTTCCATCAACCCTTTTGTCACTACCCGTTGAGCTTGTTTATCGCATTCTGGACAATCTCAATGACTTCACAATCTTATGTTCAGTTCGTAATGTGTATGCACGACTGAATATGATCACTGATATGTATCATTCGTATAAGGTAAATTTCAGCGTTATCATAGAGTCAGATTTCTTTCATCTTCAAGACATCATTTAGTTCAACAAATGATTATTTGGGTTATTTTACTCGTTGATTTCAGAATAGTTAATAGTTCGATGATGATATTTTAAAATCAATGAATATTATCTAAAAAAAAACAATCATTACGCTATGCAAACTATTTCAGAAGATTGCATTAAGTTTCTTATTTTATCTGAAATGTTGTCCTTAATAGAAAACAAAGCTAATCTACTTTTAAAAGCCATCGAAGATTGTCGTAACACCGTTTAATTTTTTTAGAATACTTGTAAAAAGAATCCTTGAGATAAATTGAATTGAAGATCATAGAAGATACCTAGTTGAATTTTATGAATTCTACACGTCCTGAATATTGAGAACGTAAACAATTATTAAAGAAATCAAGGCATCAAAATAAACTAAACATAATTCTAGCAAAATTCCAGAATCTAAGAAACTGTAAGGGGCAAAATCTTAATACCAATTCCTTTTTTTATTGGCGAATGTCACATTAGGATTTTGCCAATTTGAATAAGTTCAGTTTTAACTCAACTATAGCACTCAATATGTTTACCAAGTGTGGGTGTGGGTGTGAGTGATTGGAAGACATTACTCACACACATGTAAATAGTTTTTGAATCAAAACGCGTCTCAATCGCATTTGGTTTGTGTCTAAATCGCAGCAGTCAAACGCGTAGAGACGCAGCTCAGATGAAACATTTCTGGCGTTCTGACGCGGTTCGTCATTAATTCTCGTTCAGACGCGATTGCTGAGAAGATCGTATCCAAACGCGATTGACACTAAAGTCGCGTCTAGACGCGTTCGACTCGATATTTCAAATTTCAAAAACGTATTACAATCCGTCTCAGGTTTAATCTGAATCGCCATCAATATTGCCTAGCGATGGTCTTTACATAACTACGGGTCAACGAAAAGTTTAAATTTTAATGTTTCTAAAACGATAGAAATGAGATTAGAACAAGTAAACTAGCGATTAGAAAGCAAGTGTACATACCATTGAGCCACATGCGATCACATTAGTTGTAGAACGAAACAGAATCGATATGTGCATCGTCTATTATAAACTTATTCACAGATACATGTGTCAATGAGGTTCTATTTATACTTATTAATTATTGCTGTATAGAAAAATATATTTATTTATCCAAAAAAAATTGCATTAGATAAATTGAACTACATAATTTTAAAAATATCTAATTATGGAAACTATTCGTTTTGGAAAACAATTTCGTTTATATTTTTTCTAAAATTTCATTATTTTCAATTTCAGAGCACCAATGTTTTAGAATTTATGTGCCTATTATATTTTAATAAAAAATTATATATATTCTGTCTTTCTTGAGAAAAGTAACTTTAAACTTGTTGAGAACTCGATATTCTTCAAACTAAATTAACTTAATAAAAAAACTCTGATATATATTTTCTGGTGAATAAAAAACGAATTGTTTATATATTTTTTCCTATAAACGAGTTTCACAATCTCGTTTCGTCTGTGTATTGATCAAAGCTATGGAATGCGTCTAGGCGCAATTCATATGAAACATCTTTTGCGTGTCGACGCGGTTGCAAGTAAAACCGCGTCTAGACGCAAGAAATGTTCTACTGGCGACCCGATTCCAAACGAAAACGCGTCGAGATGCGGTTGAAGTCTTACTCAAGCCGCGTCCAGATGCGGTTCGTGCAAAAACGCGTGCTGGCGCGGTTTTTATTGTTTTTTTTTACTGCATCCAGTCGAGTTTCACAAGAAAAACGCGTTTAAACGCACAATTTATGCGTTTGGTGTTTACATGGGCAGTCACAGTCACACCCACACCCACATCCAGTTTTTTAGAAACGTTGTCATTATACTTCATCTATGAAACCTTGATATAAAATGCATTGGAAAGAATACTCTATTGTATATTAAAATCATTATTGCATATGAGCTAAATGTTCAACATTATAGAAAACAAATCAAAAGCACATTAGTTGTTGAACTTTTCCCCATCGCTTTAGTTGACAGAATATAAATGCTACTAGGAAAACGAAGAAACATACTGGCAGTTCAATGTTTTATCTACAAGAGTATTCTTCTACCCATCCAGAAGCAGCGACTCCGATCAGAAAGAAGATGATGAGATCTTCTTCTCCGAAAAATGTTGCAGTTTCTGCAGGATTTCTTCAGTTTGATAGAAACATTTGACAGTTTAACTCTTTTTGTAGAAGACATTCATATGAAGACAGGGTGTGGGTGTGGGTGTGGGTGGGTGTGGGTGTGGGTGGGTGTGGGTGTTTAGAGCACAAGAGTCTACACCNGAGATTTGATGTAATTACCCCATCCTAACTTTGTTCGAATTTCAACTCCTAAATATTTGAAATAGGAGACAAAGTCAACTGATTTGTTTTGGTAGAAAATTTTTGGAATACTAGGAGCTACTGCACTGTGTATTAACATCGCCTTTGTTTTTTTAATATTAACGGGTAGTATATAATTTTCTGAGAAATTAGACAGAGCCTTCATTGCTAATTTAGCCTGCTCCTCTAACTCAATAATATTATGAGATAGCCTTTTCTCTAATGCACCTTTCAATACGATGGCTAAGTCATCAGCAAAAAGATGAGAACAAAATCGAAGAAAATACTGTGGTAAAAAGTGAATATGAAGTCTGAAAAGAGTGGCTGCTAAAACTGAACCTTGTGGAGCACCTGTAAGTATTTTTACTGTCTTAGATATAGATTCTCCATAATGTATAGCCATTGTTCTTCCTTGAAGCCACTTATATATCCATTTTATCAGTGGTAAGGGCATTTCTAACTCTATTAAATTGGTAATCAAGGCCGGGTACCACATTCTGTCAAACGCTGACAGAAAATCTACGAAAATAATTAATGCAGGTCGATTACTTGCTGCTATTGTTAGACGTAAATCTTCACAAATTGACAAAATACGAGTTTGTAAACGTCTGTTCGGTGTGAACCCAGATTGTTCATCTGTGAATATCCCCTTCTCTCTACACCATACTTGTATTTGTTCATGAATACAACGCTCGAACCACTTCCCCAGATTAGGAAGGAGTGAAATAGGACGAAGCTTATTTTCTTCCGGATAAATACCATCTTTAGATAAACAAATTACTTTTGCGTGTTTACTAGTCTCAAATACATCTCCCTTGAAAGCACATTTGTTAAATAACACAGTAATAGTTTTCATGTACTCTAATGGTAAATTTTTTAACAAAAAAGCTGAAGTTTTCATACTATCTAGGGACCTTTTTGGTGAAAATTTTTTCCATTGTTTTTCGACCTGGTTCAAAGTTATTAAAGGTAATGGCATGCTAGGTAAATAACTTATTTGTTCATAAGTAGTGATAGAGTGCATATGCTTTTTGTTGTTTGAATCATAAACAGGTAGTGAAAAATGATGTTCGAAAAAATTTCCAAGTTGATTAACTATTATTTCAGGGTCTTTTTCTATTCCATGTGTTGTTTTAATACCTCGAAAAGAGTTAGTAAATGGACGAAATGTAGGTCGGACGATACGCCATATATTTTGTCCTTGCATCATTGTTTTCAAATATTTTTCTCTTTTCGTCTGTAAATAGCACGCCTTTTCTTCGTGATATGCTCTTTTCAAGTGCAAATATGCATTCAAATGACTTAAGAAGCGTGTACGTCGATATTTTCTTCGATTTTTATTCACAGTACGAGCGAGTGCAACTAAATATGCCGGCCACGGCGGACGATATTTTTCAACTGGTAAATATTCGCTTGTTCTATCCCATAACGATGAGAGGAAGGTGGAAAAGAGAGTGAAAAAAAATTGCTCATCATAATTATAAACGCATGCATTCCAGTATTCGTTGACTAAAGAAAGAAAGAATGAAAACATTTTCCAATTTGTTTTACGAAAGAAACTATCTCTTGCAGCAGTAAAAGGAGAAGAAAACGAACTAAAATCATATTTAATAGTATTATATACAGTATCATCAGTCACTATCAGGTGCCTGATGATACTGGGTGTGTGGGTGGGTGTGGGTGTGGGTATGAGTATTGATTCTTCTTCAACCTGCACACCCACACACCCACACCCACACACTCACACCCACACCCACACCCTGATAGATCACCTTCATAGTCATGTAACTGATCCGTAAGTTATTGAAAGATAAAACAATAATAGTTAATCTCTTGTTTTCTATTATAGAACATTCACAGAATATTACCAAGATCCTTGCCGCATGATAATCGAAACAATGTATAATTTTCAATGAATTTCTTTTACATATATTGGCTTAGATGAACTGACATAGAAAAACAATAAAAAAAACGAAGTTTTTCTTATGTATGTCTAACAAATAAATAATTTAACTTGATAATTTGTATTTTTATGAATCAAACAGTCATTATTAATCGATGAAAAATATAGTAAGTGTGCTGCTCTCATCATTCATTGTTGATGTTCCATTTCAATTCGCATTCGATTATCTCAAATTCTTTCATATAAATATTTTTATTATTTAGTTGGTTCATATAATAAAGAAGAAGAACAATCGATTACTTGCAAGTCTTCTAATTATTTGATGATTTTTTTCTTAAAACGATTGTTATTCAATCGATCATACTAATAACTATCCAGAAATCTATATTTTGAAACATTCAAACTTTATAATATTGACAATAAGAGAAAGGGCATTTTCCTACTTAACAAACAACTATTCGTGCTACCATTTTCTTTATTGTCTCTCAGTGTTCTTCCATTAGATTATTTTGAATTCACTTAAATGACTATTTAAACAGAAGAATATCAACAAACAACAATAGTTTATTCATAGATTGATGACTGTTATAAGTAAACGATAAGTTAATTAAAATTTATCCGTTTTTCTTTTGGAATTTTTTGTACTCTAAATACGGTTTACTGTTCAACTTCTACACTCTTATTGATGATATACTACTTGTCAATCTAAATTCTAGAAGACTGACATTTAATCCAGTTATTGAGAAAAAAATGTCCTGATGGCGTGCGTTTAGCTGGTGCTTATCCTGATAAATGAAGACAGTCCTTATTTAGAATATCCTCTGCAAACTAATTGAACAAAAAGAATTGAGTCTTCGATTGAAAAATGAGACGAATCTGATTGATAGTATTGACATTAATACCGACAACTATCATCATATGGTATTACAAAAGAATTTTGACTTGAGTTTGATTCGTGTCAGTAAATGAATAATAACCTTGATATTGAAAGAAAAAGGTGTAAGTTTTATTTCAAATAAAGAAAGAAAATACAATTGAAAAGCTGATATTCATCTATATATTAACATTGATTTCAACAACAACAAAAATATTTAATTCCCTCTCTGTCTTATCTTAAACACATTATCATTTTAATCATGCAGAACACAAATGACCGTTGTTGAATGATCGATATTTTCAAGAGTGTGGGGTGTGGGTGTGGAGTGTGGTCGTGGGTGTAGGTGTGCATGTGGGATGTGCGTATGGGGTGTGGGAGCGGCACAAGAGAAGACAACATCCGCTACCGCACACACACTCCACACCCCTTGTGTGAAGAATCTGAAAATCACATTGGTGAGATCAAAAAATCGAGTGGGGAAAGACTGCAGGTTGCCTTTCTATCAGCAGGTTTTTCTTGTAGATTTCGACATCCTATCAGGATTTTGCATTTTGCTATGAGACAACTTTGTCAAATCAAAAAATAAGGACATATTCGTAATCAGCTTGAAAAACTGAATCTAGTGATGCATATTTCAGCTAAAAATGTCTACTGTAATTGTGCATTATTAGCACCTTAGCCATCATGTGAATGATATCTTAGTAAGTTTATGGAACCTACTACTAGGAAAACATGCATTTTACAGAGTAACATATAGTGTACGTTAGTAGAGAGAGAAATCATTTTTAAAGAATTAAAAATATAATCTGGCAGATATGTGTAAAGAAGCGTATTGTCGTTTTATGTTCTCTTTCATTCGTCGTACCTCTTAAAACTGACTGCTGAATCCTACAGCTACTGATAAAATACGTTTTACAATCGACATATTTGGAAGAAATGAAAATAAAACGCGAACGAAAATAGACTAGAACCTCTTGCACATGCACGATTGACTGTTTCAAACATCGCCATTTTATTATGAAGTTGATTTTTTTTATGACTTTTGCTGATAACTCAATTATCAGAACTTGTTTTGTCTCTTTACTGCTGCACACGATTAAAAAACCCTCCTAAAAACAAATTGCCTTTCTATTCAGTCAATTGGATAATGCTTTGAAAAGCCATATTTTTTGGTACAACGAGTGCCATACCAATCCAGTTAGAGTATTATCACACGCCACTGCAACTACTGCGTGGTGTGAAGGTGGAATGTGGAGTACGTGTGAGAAAGAGATTATTCTCTTACACCCACAATCCAATAAATCTATTGGGTTTTACATCTCGTATCACAGAGAGATTCAGTGGAAGGTTTTTCATAAATGAATAGTTTTTGTATCTTATGAAAAAGACATTCTGTTCGAATCATCTTCAATTTTGATCAGATTTTAGATTACTTCAACATTGTTTTCAAGAAACAGAATAATCCAAGCGTATCATCCAAAATAATCTAGTAGATACAGAATGCTTTATCCTGTCGGAAGTGACGTGAAACAGACGACATCGCAGCTTAATGAATCAATACGTATATCTGCTACACGTTTTTCTAAATTAGCGTCATTGCGCATCGTTGAAAATTATATTATTGTTTGGTTGGAATCCAGCTTTGATGAGTCTGATGAATATTACAAGAATTCGATTACTAAACTTCGAAGCATTGTTAACTCGATCAATACATTCATTACTACTGATGAATGCATTGATTTTCTCACGTATATTACAAAGGAAAAAGTTTTCATGATTATTTCGAATTCATTTGTTCAACAAATAGTGCCTATCATTCAAGATCTAACACAAATCGACTCAATTTATGTCTTTTGTGACAATAAGTTGAAGCATGAAATGTGGACAAAAGAATGAACGAAATTTAAGGATGTTTTTACTGATATTGACGAACTATGTAATTCTCTCAAACGGGATACTCGTAATTGTGACTACAATATAACTTCGATCAGTATAATGCGTACGACAGCATCACTCGATCGAAATCCGGATGAGCTTGATCAATCCTTCATGTATTCACAAATTCTGAAAGATATTCTACTCAGTACGAAATATGGCGAAGATTCCAAGCAAATCCTGGTTCAGTTCTGTCGTAAGCAGTACCATGACAGTGTATCACAGAAGGTAATAATCGACGAATTTGATCGAAAATATCACATGCATTCACCCATTTGGTGGTATACCCGAGAATGTTTTATATATCACATGTTGAATCGAGCTCTGAGGACGCAAGATGTTGAAATTATTATTAAAATGGGATTCTTCGTGCGAGATCTTCATCAACAAATCTGCGCATTGTATGCAAAAACGTCAGGTTTTCATAGTCCATTGACTGTGTATCGAGGTCAAGGAGTTACCAAGACTGAGCTAGACGAGATTCAAGCGAGTAAGGGTAGACTGATGACATTTAATAATTTTCTGTCGACAAGTACTAACCGTCAGTTGTCTCTGCTATATGCAGAAAGTGCCGGACAGAATTCAGATCTACATGGAGTCCTATTCGATATAACAATCGATCCGACTCTCACATCGAATTCGTTTGCTTCATTGAATAATGTCAGTTATAATGGTGATATGGAAGAGGAGATCCTATTTTCGATGCACACAGTGTTTCGTATAGGTGACATAGAACAGTTGGAAAATGGGATACAGCAAGTAAAATTGACATTAACGAGTGATGATGATCAACAACTTAGAACTCTTACTGAATATATTCGACAAGAGGCTTCATATAAATCACAATGGCACCGTTTGGCTCAATTAATGCTACAAATGGGTGAGTATATAGCTGAAGAGATCTACCAAACAAAACTTGACTCTATACCTAATAATAACGGTGTCAAATTTACAATTTATGGTATTCTGGAAGATATTAAGCGACAAAAAGATGATTAAGAGAATACGCACTTACTTTTCACAAACGCACTGGAATTAAAAAAAAATAACTGGATTGAATTAGCACGATATTTGTTCAGTTATACATAAACTTCGCCTTACTGCATGCAAACATGGGAAACTACTCTACGGCACTCTCGATGCATCGATGCATACTTGACATTCAACAGAAGTATAATTGTCTTGATCAAAATACACTAGCTATTTTAAACCACAACATCGGCATCAATCATGCGTATATGGGCAAGGATTCGACTGCGCTTTCGTTCTACCAAAAAGCAATAGAAATATATAAAACATATCTTCCAGAAAATCACCCACGTTTATCTAACACCTACCATTGTATCGCTGAAACATATAGAAGCATGGGAGAATACTCGATGGCTGTTTCTTATTGTCAAAAGGCACTGGAAATTCGAAAACAAAATTCTCCCTTCGGATCATCCCTCTTTGACTACTATCCACATCAACATTGCTTTATTGTACCAAACCATGATGGACTACTCCAAAGCACTCTTCTTTCTTAAAAAAGGACTTGAGATAAGACAAAAAGTTCTTAGTGAATCACATCCCGATTTAGCTGCCATATACATGGCAATTGGTGGTGTATATAATGACATGAGAGATTATATCAATGGGCTCTCGTATTGTCACAAAGCTCTCGAAATAGAACAAAAGACTTTACCATCTCATCATCCTCGTTTGACTACGACTTTAAACAATATTGGTTTTGCTCATTGTGGTTTGGAAGACCCTTTGAAAGCATTGTCATTCTATCAAAAGGTACTGGATATCCAACAAAAGTCACTTGCTCCCGATCATACAGATCTGGCTCGAACCGATAATAATATTGGTGGTTGCAAGGCCGACATGAAAGAATACGCCAGTTCAATCTTACTCCACCAGAAAGCACTGGATACAAGACAAAAGTCTCTTTATCCACATCATCCTAGCATGGCTCTTATTTACAGACCCATGACTTATGCGTATTACAACCTGACAAAGTACTCCACTGCACTTATCCTGTATATGAAGACACTGGAAATTATCGAATTAAGTCCATCACCTAATGATGAATACCTTGGACAGATTTACCACGACATTGCTCGTACACATGCGAAAATGGGCGATCACGCCAGTACCCTCACAGTTTTACAAAAAGCACTAAAAATTCGAAAGAGAACATTGCCTAAGAATCGCCCGCTATTATTTCAGACTTACCTGGAACTCGTTAACATCCATTATTTGATGGAAGATTACAAAGAAGGATCCAAATGTCTTCAACTTATTGAATTCTCAGATCTCCCTATTATTGATCAATATTCAGATCTCAAGTTAGATCAAAAGAAACTCTAATATATTTCAAATAGAACTCGCAACTTCATGTATGAGTGATTACTGGATAAAAAGAGTATGCATATGAAAGTAACTTGATTTCGAGTACTCAAATATGAAGTAAAAAATATCGCATCACTCATGTTGATAATATGACAAAATGAAGTAAGGGTGTAGGTGTGTGAGGTTGGGTGGGGTGGGGATGTGAGTTTGGGTGTGCTTGCAGATGTGGATATGAGTGCAAGTGTGTGGATGCTTTTTTTCAACTCATCTACATCCACATCCAGTGCTGGTCGTCGTTTCAAAAGTTAGAAAAAGAATATTTTTCAAAGAAATTTTACGGGTCAAAAATTGAAAAATTGAACTCTTCTCGTGCTTTGAGCGAGAAAAAACATTCCTTCTATGTTGCACAAAATACTGTGAGCAATTGATCGATTTCGAAAAACTTTTCAAATCTTTTTCAGTGTGGGTGGGAAGCGAAAGCTTTTATACAAAAACGTTTTTATGATAATAAAAATTTTTGAGTCTATATTTCATCATACAATGTCTACAGTTCTTCAAAAGAAAAACAAGAGGAATCATTATTTTCTCATTTAGTTTTTACCACCAATTATGCATAGATCTTTATAAATTTTTTATTAATAAGATCTAATCGAAAAAAACCCTTAATAACAATGACTGTTCTATATCTATTTTATTATATCAAACAGTGCAAAATACTAATGTATCACATATAGTGACCGGTATTAGTTATATTAATTGTTAAAATGTCAAATATTTCTTATTTAATAATAAAAGAAATTCTAGTTGTTACACGCCAAACACACACATAAATTTATATTTTCAAAATTTATTTCATATGTTTTTTATTTTGTTCTATTCGTCGTATATGTTCAATAAGTTCTCTATGACGTATTTTAAACTGATATATAAGATTTTCATAATGAATTTGTCGTTCTTTAAGTTGTTTTGATGTTATTTGAAGTAAATCATATAAACGATAAACATATAAACGAAGAGTTTTTTCACGTTGTATAAGTTCATTATTTGAAGTTCTTGGTAATAAATTATCTTCATTATTAAATTTAAAATATTTATTTGTTAATTCAAGTAAATCAATTTTAGTTTTATAAGCTTTTTTTTCACGTAATAAACGATCATTTGTCCAACGTAATTCACTATTTTCGTGTTTTAATGTTAATAAATCAACAAGTAATATTGATATTTCAAGATCAGCTACATCAACAATACCAGAAATATTCGGTGGAGGATGAAATTGTTCTTGAGAATAGGAAAATAATTGTGCTCGCTTAGGCAATTGAGATAAATGTCGTTGACATTGTTCATATAAAAGAGATATCGTACGATAAAGTTCACTAGAAATATATATATATACAAATTATATATTTTGGATTCATATAATACAAAAAAAACCTATCTGATATGAACAATCATCAGAACCTGATCAAAAGCTTTCAATTTCATTTTTGCAACCTCTAAGTATTCTTAGTGGACTTTCACCAATTGTTGTAGGACAGTGGGAATGTAAATTGCATATGAGAAGTATGTCCAATGCTATTAAAATATGACTTGTTGTTGGCACTCAACATGTGTTCGAATATAATCGAATCAAATTTGAGTTAAAATAAGATAGCAAGAAGGAAAATAAGTCATAGAAAAATAAGGTTGACCAAGAAGACAAAAAAGGTATATTACTGTATCATATACTGATCTTTTTTTCAAGTCCAACAAGTGTAATCATTTTTCGATCTGCTTACGAGAGAGTTTTCTTAAATATTTCCTTCCAATTTCAATAATTTTTTGTCAATAGATACTTGTCAGTGTTCTAATTAAAAATCTTAAAGGACTTATGTTCCTATTGAGATTTGACTAGGCTATCAAATTTTTAGAATGTCTACTTTCTAGAAAGGTTTCAGATTTTCGGTGAAGTCGTATGTTCGAATTTAGATCTGAAACTTTGCGCATGTAGTGAACTCAACTAGACTAACTTCCATAGATAATATATGTAACATGCGTTTTTTGAAAGCTTCATATCTCGAAGAGACTTTGTTCAAAACTTGTTATGGAATCTAGTCTCTTTGAGTTCTTTATATGCAAAAGGTTTCAGATTGAAATTCGAAAAAAGAAGTTTTTCGAAAGTCTAGAACCTGTAAAAAAAATTCGATAGCTTAGTCAAACCCAAATCCTTTTAGGGTTTTTACTAGAACTCTGTGTAGGGTCTATCTGAGGAGATTCTCTCCTTAGTCTTTAGTACTGCTGCACCCATGGTGACTGGCATTTAGCAAACAATGAATATCTGAAATATTTCAACAAAGAAAATATATGATTATAATATAGGCGAACATCATCTATGAATGGCATTATATATCTAGTTAATACGAAAGAGATCCTTACCTTGTTGAATTCAGTGAATTTTTACGTATTGGCTAAAGCACAGGGCTCGCGCTACGGAATGTCATATTGACCACCTTTGGGTAACTCTTTTCTTCTTTTCAATACTTAATTATATTCAACTTTTGTAATTAAAGGCCAATCAACACATGTTGACATGACTTGACGATACTAATTAATAAAAAAGATGTTAAACCAAGCAGTGTTGCTATTATCAAATGTTATTTTTTTCCTTGTAAATATCAATGCCTAGTCGATCCTCTTTTCTTATGCGTCTCATGATTACATATACATAGCATCATTTTTTTTTCGTTCTGTTGCACATGAGTGAGAGAATATGTGTTGCTCCCGACATATATTAAATGGTGTACCCAATGAATTCCAATAATTTGAATTTGAAAAATACTTTCGCCTCATAATTCTATACGTTATTCACATTAAGAATATTAAGTATCGTTTATTTACGTACAGTGGTAGATAAAAGTCTTCATACACTCGAATCTTGGCTATTAAACATAGTAGAAAATAAATAATTCCTATAAATATAATTCACCAAGAATGTAGGTGAAAGGAACAAACTCATCTCGATTGCTTAAAATATAATGAGAGTTATGATGGAAGGCATCTATTTTTGATTCATCTATCTATTAAATAATGTGTTATTTGAAATCAAATGTCATTACATCAAAATTTTCACATCACGAATATGTGTCGTAGCTGAAATTTGGGTGAAAAAAAGAAAGACTTTTGTCCACTCAATGGGTTAAGTATTTTCTTAACATCCTTGTTTGTCTTATAATCAATAGAAGATAGTACTATACATTTCTACTTTATTAGAATGAATAAATGCATCACAAAGACAACATATGATGTCACAGAAATACATGTTTTTTAAATAAAGAAGAAACAGCTAATTTCAGCATACATAAAACTTGCCATTATTCTCTATTGAATTGAATCAATAAAAAAATTTTTTTCGACTATTCGGAAAAAAAACTTGTATTGTTTTAAATGTTCCATTTTGGCATCGAATTCATAAAAACATGTAACAGAGCCTCTGTGGCGAAGCGGATTAACGCGTTGGACTTCTAATCCAAAGATCGTGGGTTCGATCCCCACCAGAGGTGGTCTGAATAATTTTTTGTTCTTTCTATTGTAGAGACTAGGAAAAAAAACTTACGCATTTTCTATGTCTTGATTTATTCCTACAGTTGTAATATCACTAATTTTTTGATAAATATGAATTTCATGATTATCATCATCACGTTTTCGTTTATCAAATATTATTTGAAAACGATCAATTAATTGTTGAAATGTTTTTATAAGTTCATATTGTATTTGTATACATTGTTCATATTCAATTAAATATTGTTCATATTGACAAAATAAAACATATTGTTTTTCATATGAATATTTACAATCAGCTAATAGACGTTGTAATAAATCATTTTCACATTTTAATTGTTCATTATATGAACATATAGATAAATATTCTAATTCAATATGATTACGTATAAATGTTTGATAACACGAACATTTTGAACAATTTGAACATAATTGTTGATATAAATAAACAAAATGTTCTTGAATTATTGATGAATAATTTATATTTGATACAGATACTTCAGCTAAACGTCGACGAAATGTTGGAGTTGTTACTGATGAACTTAATATACTACTAGTTGGTGACCATATGGAATAACATGATGCTGACTAGAACGAGAATAGAAAAAAAAGAACCTGTAATGATAAGAATAGAATATTTGAAGTTTTTTAATAAAAATAATTGGTTATGTGTGTGTGTGTTTTTTGTTGTTGTTATGTTTGTTAGAAATCTACACGCGCAAGCTGCGTCTATTTACGTTGTGAGAATAATTCTCACATCGGCCACGCTATGATCGCTTGCAAATGAACGATTGTATCGTGTACTAAATGAACCTTCATGTTCAGTATCAATTGCTTGTTTATGTAAATGTCGTTTTAATAAATCAATTTTTTTATTTGCATGATAAAGTTCTTTAGAATTTTCAGTTAATTTTCGTGTTATCATTGTTTTTATAATTAATAGATCATCACGTATTTTTGATAAACGAATTGTATGAGACTAGAATAAAAACAAATATATATATATATATTACAATCTTAAATCAAATAAACATTGTTTGACTCATTTATCAGAGAGAAAATCTTAACTTGATATTTTTCATAAATTCTTAAATTGAATCAAGTGGGATCCTACTTTATATGAAAAATTTTTGCTCTAAAATCCGATCAATTTTGCTAATTATACATTTATATGTCACTGATATGAGCCTTTTCTGATAGATCATTCTACTCCCTATGTGTTCAATTACTCCGTCACATAGTGTCTCGTCATCTATAAACGAATTCTCTTAGTAAAACTATATCGCTGTCCACTTCTGTCATCCGTTTTGAAATAAAATAAATTGCTTGATCATGATCGAACCGGTTTTCATTCCTATGCTTTTATATACTATATAACAGTTTGAAAAAGTAAAAATATTTTCAAAAGTTGACATCTCATATATTGTCGGGTAGCCGGCTCGGCTTAGGTCTGAGGAACTTTATTTATTAGTAAAGTTATCCTGTCTTTATCTAATTTTAAATGAAAAAAAATTGATGATCATTTTTCAACTAGATAGAGAATCAACTTATGTTTTAAAAGGACCTCGTATCTAACTGAAATCATTTTTTGCTGATCAATAATGACACTAAATCCATGTTTGTCATTCTCACTAGACTCTTTGACATTTTGTATAATAGAAGAATTCGAATTAATTGAAAATATCCTACCATCCCATTAAACCTATAAGCAAAATTACTATTGTATAATACTTTTAGAAAGTTTGAAGACTTTCTTCACAAAATCAATTTCGCGCCAGGAAAATTTCAATTACATGAAATTGTTAACTCAATAGTATGATGTTTTCATCAGATATTGATTCAACAATGGTCAATAAATAGCTCCTTTGACAACACAAAATTCTCAATGGGCCTTTCATTCTGTAGATTTTATGCTTTGTTTGTAAGAGTAAGTCAGACTGTACAGTGCTATTAATTGAAAGCTAAGGCTGACAGGTTCAATATTGCAAAAAAAAATGTCAAACAATTGGAATTTTTTGAGGTACTAAACGTATTACTCTTTACGTTCAACAAAAAGAGCTCTACAACTCAAAATAATCTTTCAAACAAATAATAATATCTGTAAAATGAATATGTACAGAGAATTTCGGATTACCATCTTAGACTCTTATTTAATGAATATCTCATGAAAACATCATGGTATTTTGGGACATATTTCTTCGTCATCTTTCTCCAGAAATGCAATAAGGCAACACTTTATATATTACAATGAGACATTATTGATATATCGGTTTGTGATCATATATTAAAAATAAATTTTTGCAAGTATACGTCAATACTTCTTTTAGTTTGTAACCTTGCGAAGTCGCACTTTTTTTAACTACATCTAACGACCAAAAATGGAGATATTAAATAGTACTGATCTTTTTGTTCGCAAAAATCGTTTCGGTGCAGGTCTCAAATATCTATTATATTATGCTAATGTACTTACTGATTTCTTAGCCAGAGTAAGTAGTTCATCGGCAATAGCATCAAAATGTAAAGCAATATTTGAAGTTTCATCATATTCTGGTTCAAGATATATTTCATCATTATCATCTTTTCTACTTGAATCTATTGAAAATAAATGTATAACGACGAATAATGTATCTATATCTTACCACTAGTTGTTGATTTAACAGATTTTTTTGATTTAAACAATTTTCGACGTAATCGTTCCATATTCTAGAAAATGACTTTATTAATTTAATTTTAATTTATTTAATGAAAATAAATATTTATTCAAAAAAAGAAAATAATAATAATATTTAAAAGTATTTAAAAAAAAGTATTTTATGAAATGAGAGATGGTGCAATACGTTTTTGTGTTTTATCATAAGATTTTTCCACTTGATCAAAACGATTCCATTCAGTACTTGATCTCTAAATATTCAAAAAAAAAACAAAAAGAAAAGAGAAAAATTATTTCTTAAAGTCAAAAGAAAATATCATACAAATGAAGAAAAACGTTTAGAAGATGTTCCAGATGATGAAACACTTTCTCGTTGTTGTTGATTTGATAAACGTTGAGCTCTTTTTGTTTCTAAATGATTTTTTAATTGTTGAAGTTCTGGATTATTTTTATCAATAGCTTCTGGTGCACTTATATTTCTTTGTTTTCTATGAATTAAACAAAAATTTCTTTTTGTTTATTAGATAAAATAATATACTACTTCATAGCAGCTTGTGTTGTTAATTCATTTCTATATTTAGCTATATTTTGAACTGTATTTGTTATCATTTTTTCTTTTGTTTGTTTTTCTTTAACGATTTGATCACGTCGTGATTCACGTTCTTTTTCTCGTTCAAGTTTAATTAATTCAAGACGTTCATATAATTCAGCTAAAGACATTTCATCATGTAAACCATAACCAGGTACAGATGTTAAATCAACAGGTTTCCATCGATCGACTGGTAATAATTCAAAAGCTCGAATTTGGTTTATTAATTCAGCACGTTGTCGCATTTCTGCTTCAGCCTAATAAGAAAATAATTAGACTTTATATCAAAATATAACAATTTTTTTACTTCAAATAAGAAATATCAGTTTGATACAGTAGTGGTATATAGAACTGATATGATCGAAAAGTTATTTAATACTATGAAAAGGTTTCTTTGCAATTTGCCTTTGTGGCTTCTTAAGATATTATAGAAGAATGTGGGAACTTAATCGATTTTTTAAGTTCAATATTTATGACACTAAGAATTACATGCATACATTAAGATTAATGATCATATACAATCATTGATGTGATTCGATTTACACTTCTTTCAATTAAAAAAAAAGAATTCATCCGATTTTGTTTGCGTTCATATTTTAATTATAAAATTAACATAAAAAAGACACAACTTTGTTTTTTTTTTTTTTTATAAAATATTAGATATAACATGTAATTGTATTGACTAGAAATACAACAGTGAAGACAAAAAGCATATGAGGAATCAACAATGATCATCAGTGCATTAGCATTGATCAACATGAAGCGATCACGATGGGGTTAGAACACTTAACGTTAGGATTTATAAATGCGGGGGTTGATCGAGTGTGCTCGGTAATATGTAACACAACATCTTCATNTAGAAAATCGTTATTTCCCGAAAATACTTCTTCCTTAGCCCAAAAATCCACTGCAAAATTTTGAGAAACCGATTGCAGATTCGGATTCCCAGACCCCGATTTACTTTCGTCAACCTTTATTATAAATAGTTATTTTCCCGAAAATCCCGCTCCCTTACAATGAAGTACTTTAAAGTACATGAAGTACGTTAAAGTACATTAAAGTACGTTAAAGTACATTAAAGTACGTTAAAGTACATTAAAGTACATTAAAGTACTTTAAAGTACATTAAAGTACCTTAAAGTACATTAAAGTACCTTAAAGTACTTTAAAGTACCTTAAAGTACTTTAAAGTACATTAAAGTACATTAAAGTACGAAAGTACAAAAGTACGATGTTTCCCCCTTGCATACAGTGGATCGAAAAATTATTGCTCCGCACCTATATCATCATTGTATTTTTTCTATTACATGCGAACTATATGAGTGACAGACCAAATATCAATATCATAGTGTTCCCTATTGCCTCCAGTATATATGCTATAAACTTTAGGTTTTCAATTGCTTTCATTCTTGTTTTATTGATAAAATAGTAACAATGTTTGGAATTTTCATGTCCAAAAATTATTGGCCCAGATATAAGAAAAAATATTTTTTCCCCCAAAATACCTAGAGGTTTCGCGATTTTTTTTAGAATGTTATAGAAAGTTGTAGAAGCTAGTCCTAGAACGTCAGACAATAGTATAAATAATAGCGAGTTTTCAGTTTTATGATATTTAACTGCAATGACGCCAAATAAAAAAGAACACAACAATGATATTTGGACTTTGATTATTAAACATTACCAGAGCAACGATTCCCAACGAGAAATTTCTGCAAAAGTATTGGTTCCTCGTGAAACAGTGCGATATATAATTCGAAAATACAAAGAGACGAAATGCATCGGCAATTTGTTTGGACGTGGGCGAAAACGAAAGACAACTGCAGCAACAGATAGATTGATTGTACGCAAGATTAAGTCCAATCGACGAATATCAGCTCATACCATGAAAGCCGAGATCGAAACCGAATTAGGAATTTCATTGCATGCTAATACAATTCTAAATCGAGCGCACGAAGCTGGATTGTTTGGCCGTGTAGCACGAAAAAAACCATTGGTTAACAAGGTAAATCGAGGAAAACGGCTTAAGCACGCAAAGAACATGTTGAACAAATCAATTTGCTTTTGGGAAACAGTGATTTGGTCTGACGAATCAAGGTTCAATATTTTCGACTCGCACGAAAAAGTAATAGCATGGAGAACGCCTAAAGAAGAATTTGACCCACAATGTACAGTACCAACAGTTAAGGATGGTGATAGTTCTGTGACCATTTAGGGCTGCTTCACACTAAAAGGAATCGGACAACTATGCGTTTTGGATCGTACCATGGATAGATTTTACTATCGTGATATCTTGGAACAACATTTATTACCATCGATCAAGAAATTCAAACTTGGTAAGGAATTTTATTTCATGCACAATAACGATCCAAAACATACTTCAGGTTTAATTAAAGATTGGCTGAAAGAAAAGAAGATTCAAACATTGTCTTGGTCTTCGTTTTCACCAGCTCTCAATCCCATAGAACATTTATGGGATGAGTTGGAACGTCGAATGAAGAAACACCAACCGAAGAATATTCAAAAGCTTCAAGTTCTGCTGAAAGACGAATGGAATAACATTGAGCTTTCTGTTCTTCAGAAGCTCATGGATTCAGTTCCAAATCGGCTAGATGAATGTATCAAGATGAAAGGCTACCCGACGTGGTATTAGGTTCGACGTAACACGCTTTTCTTAGGGACAAAACTTTTTTTCTTATATATGGGCCAATAATTTTTGGATCCACTGTATGTAATATGTGACTTCTCAGTAGAATGTGATACGAAGGAATGCTTCGCTCTACTCTATGACGTATTTAGTTGGGTATAAAGTGTTCTAGTGAGATACAGAGAGTAAATGCAAAAATAGGTCATATATTATGCGCCATCGGTTACATGCATATTGTTGAATATATTAATTAGTCTGTTGCTTTTTGTTCTGATTCTGTAGTAAGATGATCATTAAATACAGTATTTAACATTTCTCACTTTGGTTCTTAAGAAAAAAAATGTTACTTTGTCTTTACAGTCTTGCATACGCAAAAAAGTAAGCTTAGAAACTAATAATTATAAAAAATTGTGGATTGTGGATTTGCGATATCCACGGCTACCCGTAAGCATTCGCACTTACATGATGAAATTTTCCAAGTGTGAAAAAAAATTCCCTCTCATAATAGTAAAGAAAGGAAATCTAGAGAATTAACTGCAATAAGAAATCCGATAAACGAAAAGACATGTAGGAAAATCTGAGCGCATAGAAAAAAGAGGAAACATCATGTATTATTCACAAGCTGCAGAACAAAATAAAACATGTCATTCAGAGAGAGGAGAGCATGTTCACATATACTCAGTATGACACTACGTTGCCGTGCAACGGAACATATGAAGAAATATGACGAACAGACAGTGTAAAGAAGTACAGAAGTATGCTTTTTTCTGTTTTGACCCGTTATGGTCACACGGACTTTTCTGCTATGTTTGAATTACGATTCCAAGATTACTTCCTTATTGTTTGACCTATTATTCGTATTGTCACACTAGGCGAACTCTTTGTTCTGAATTTTGTGTATAGGGAAGTTGTATTGTGTTCGATAGCAATGGAGTGAGTTTTATGTTGGAAAATAAAAATCAGAGCGGCATGAGTTATGAGTCATGATTCAACACTGTTCTTTGCGTTTCAATAATTAAGTTAGAGAATAACCCGTCAAAAAAGAAAGAACATAATAGAATTCATTCTTTGATGATGGTATTCATGAAAAAGTAAACAGAAAATCTTCTTAGCAATATGAAAAAATCTTTTATATATATAAATGTGAGAAAGAAAAGAATTTTCATTTTTAGCAAAAGCAATGTGGATGACATCGTCAGCATTCAATCCTTTCATCTATAATGCACCTCTAGTAAGTAACTTACAATATCTACATAAATAAGTTTCGGTGGTAATACAAATAATAAACAATGACTTCTATCGGCTGTTTATGGTGCCATCTTATGTTGGTACTTATGAATCATTTTCGCCTTTACTTCTTCCTACTACAACAACTAGAAATCCGTGCTTTGACGATGAATGGCTATTACCAAGACGATCTGGAATCACAAACAATACTTTCAGAGGAGCAAGGATTCCACCAAGAACCCGATCCTATTCAGCACGACGGCCAATATCACGAAACAATAAAAACTCGTTTCAAATTACATACACAATTCATGATGGTTTTACCTTCAGTGAGAAATTAATCATTGAAAAAGCGTTGCAAATTGTTGCTAATCGATCGGTAAAACGAGAAATTCAAGAAAACATGTACGAAATTTGTGGAGAATCCTGTTACCAGTTGGCAAGTGGAGTATGGTCACGTTCTCAACTGTCAAATCACAAGAACTATCATGGTCCACATGACTTATTACAATATCAATTGATGTGTCTTAAAGTAAAAGGTGAGAAAGATGAGTTTCCGACGATACATATTTATCCAATCTACGAAGAAAGTCATATACTAGGTAGAGGTGAAGTTGGATGCGTTTCATTTATATCTCATGGGTCTACGTTTTCGACCCATGACGAATTCGATATTAATTTAAATCGATACAATCTCGATGCACCTGGTACAAATGGTTTGGATCCAGTATTTTGGGCGGGAACGATAGTACATGAAATGCTCCACAATTTGGGTCATAGGCATGAGGCAAAAGGTTATAATAATATTTGGCAAATCGATGTTTTTAAAAAATGTTTTGTACATAACGGCAACTATTCACTGCACTAGAAAACAAGTCATGCATTGTTTTTTTTTCTGAAAAATAATAAAACCTAACTAAAGTGATATATTTTGCGCCGCAATCCTACTGAAGGACGCAGCATAATATCATGGAAACAAAAACAAGTTCAGATTCAAACTTCCTCACAAGTCTCATCAGGCATCTTTAGTTCTTCTTATCATAATAAATTAAATGATATTTCTACTTATAATGAGAGAACTAATAAGTAAAACTACTTAGTTTGTCTTTCATGTAGTGCTTTCTAAAACCAAATTCGATAAACGTTAATAATTTAACTAACTTTCTTTTTTAATTTTGAGGTAGTTTTGAAAGACACTAGTTACTGGAGGGAAATGTTGTAGTTTCTTTTATAGTGTTCGCATTAGTGTGCGTGATGCTCTGGTTATCAGTGTTTATTTCTCGGTACATCTTTTATTCTTAGTTCTATCCAGAAAATTCATGACAAAATGAGTGCATCAAAGGGTGTAGGTATGGGTCAGATGAAGTGGTTGTGGGATGTGGGTGTGAGCAAATTCGAAATCAATACTCATATTCACCATCACACTGACACTCACTCACACCCTCAAATAAAACATAAGAATTAAAATCGGGAATCGACTTCTAATCAATACAATCGTTGTGTAGTAACTTAATAATTAATTAATTATAGAAAAGAATTCCTCAAACATTTATTAATAATATCATTTAGAACCTTTTTTCATCATTAAATGAATCTTCGTCAGGCTTGGACTAATTTAAATCCATAAATAGTAGGTCATTTTCTTGCAGCGTGTCTGTCGACAAATAACTAATCAATGTCAAATGTACTTACTCACTGAGGAGGAAACCGGTCGCAACTGTCTCATCGTTTTTTAATCAAGCACATGCTCAAACACTAGGCATTAATGCGATATTAAAAACCCTACAAAGATTTGGTTGTTCAGGCCTCCTAGGCACAGATTTATGATTTCTACTATTACTAGCTTTGCCGTACTACAGTACACAATATATTCGATACTTTGCCTAAACATGCTCCTATCCGACTCAAAAATATATCAATATTAAGACACTCAGTACCAATTAATATCTTAAAGTTTGAAGATAAATCCATGTTTCTATCGAAGATATGAATTTGTTTGACATATTAATTGATTATTAAAACAAACAAAAAAGCATGTGCTCTTGCTTAAAGATACAAGTGTTGATTCATCTGACATTTTTCGGTGCTTTAATTAATAAGAATTGCAAGAATGAATTCGTGTACTTTTCATCATATGATCTATTGTGAATAAAATGATTATAAATCAGACTAGAATCAACAAAAACCAAGAAATCGGAATGAATCATTGAATCAATGGAAATGAAAGTTGTTGAAAAAATGTTCAACACCTAATATACAGCCACAATATCCGCATCGAATGAACGAACATAAGGAATAAATATGTACATGACACACTAAATTATCAAATTTGAATGAATCTTGATATGTGTCAAGATATGTAATGATAACTGATTATGAATAAATGACTATACTTTAAGTATTAGATTCCATTTCGTGATATCTATGTCGGTATCATCAAGACAAACTTGATCATGTAAAGGACGAGCAATGACTTTCCACGGCTGATGAAAGAATATGTCGAATGCTTAACATCGTTGATTGATTTTGAGCGAAATTTGAAGACGCTTCTTCTAGATGTTCTTTCCTTCACTTTATATATCATCTTCTTTTCAATCAGATCAGTACACAATTACCGCTCTTGACAATCAAACTTTCTATGCAAATGACTCATTCAAACAAAAACAAGATTTTATTTCAATCAGTATAATATGCATGCAAGATATTGATATCTTTACTAAAATTAAGTTAGGTATATCACTTTTAAATGATCCATGATGAAAAGTATGCGAATTCATCCTTCTAACTCTTATTGACTAAAGCATTGACAAATGATTTGATATTTCTACACACACACGTACTAAACATAAAATGAATGTGTGATGAATATATTAGATGAATCAATACTTGTATCTTGGAGCAACAGCGAATGCTCTTTTTTTTGTTTTAATAGTCAATTAATATGTCAAATAAATTCATATCTTCGATAGAAACATGGATTTATCTTCAACCTTTGAGATCTTAATTGGTAGTGAGTGCCTTGATATTGATATAAATTTGAGTCGGGTAGAAGCATGTTTAAGCAAAGTGTCTAATATATTAGTACTGTAGTACAGTAAAAATTAGTCATGATAATACTCGTATATCTCTGCTCAGGAGGTCTGAAAAACTAAGCCTTTGTAGGATCTTTAATAGCTCATTAAGGTCTATTGTTTGAGTATGTATTCGATCAAAAGGTAATTTAACAGTTGGAGATGCTTCTTCGTAAATCCTTCCCCACAATAGAAGACTTCGCTTCAAGAATGATACGTCAACCGTAATAGAACAGTCTCCTTAATTAATTGATATCTCGAAAAATTAAAACTTGTATTAGACATTATTTCTCTGTATTGCCGATGTGAAAAACCTTTACTCAAAATCTTGCTTGTTTTATGAAAAATCCGTTTAATTAAAAATTACGAAAATAGATAGAGACACAATTAATACAATGATTCTATTTCAATGATAAATCCTTCAATTGTCTATACTATTGTACAACTTTTTATTCTTTTATTAAGTTACTTATAAATCAACAATACTATTTTCTTCAGTTACGATTTTTGAAAATTTCTCTCTCGCTCAATATATACATATTTATATATAAACATATACATTCTATCGTCAGGAGTCATTACTTTTCGCATAAAAATAAAATTTGCATATTGGCTCCTCTTCATCCGTCCATGTGATACCAATTTCGATGTTCTTTTTTTCTTTCTACCACAAATATAGCTTCACGAGTCAAGCATATGCAACAAAAAAAATGAAACTATCAATGACATAACGCAAGAAGAAAAAGAAAGAATTGTTGACTTACAGCACGGAAGAAACACCTTCACTTTACGTCAGTATAAGTATCAACGTCTTGTGTTCTTTTTTTTTGTATTTCTCGACACAAAAAATACAGTTTGCACATTTATGTGTCTTGTCAAACATTGATAGAGTTTAGTTTAATTCTAAAAACTAATTGAGTCTATATTTAGAAAAGAAAAAAAAAACAATTTTTATTACAATATGGCTCGACGACCATTGCCAAGCAATAACGAACAAGAATCTAACGAGGAAAACACCGATGACAGTAAGCTGAACTTGAATATCTATCTCGAAATTAGAACAAAAGCAAATTTTTGACATCTCATCATGTTTTTAATATTCACTTCATTCCTATTTTTTTTGTGGAGCATGATCTAAAAAGAGTATTTAAGTATAAAGGGTAGAAATTTTGACCTTCTACTGATCATGCCAGACATTACCATGGAAACATTATAGACCATGATAATCTAGTTCGACAGACTTTCATGCTTTATATTTTAATCTTGCATAGATTCTGCTATTAGTTTATTTTTTATTAAAAATTCTTATACAGATTTTATGATGTAAATTATTTAGGTCTTGATCTTTATGATGATGATTGCAAAAGAAACGGAGTTGATCATAGAACAATCAAAGTAAATTTATAAAATATTCTTCTCTTATCAAATATTCTATTCTAGGGTCCTCCGTTAGAAGTTCTTCTCAATATATGTCCTCAACCACCTTATATCAAGGATATGCCACATACTCCACCTAATAATTGGATATTTATGATAAAAGTAAAAAAAAATTATTATAAAATGAAATGCTATAAACTTTCTTTTTTTTTATTAACTAGCCATTTAAATATAACCTATCTAATCTTAATCGTGAACCTGCACCAATCAATGAGAATAATCGTTATATTGATGCATGGAATGAACATCATGTTCGCATGCCATGTTCAATACATTATACTTCGGTTAGTTGGAAAAAATTCATTATTTATTATAATAAGATTATTTTCTTTATAAAAAGAGAACTGGACATCTACAATGGCCTATCATTTGTCAATTACTATGTCATCTTAAACAAAAATGTGATAGTCATACAGCAACTATAGAAGATTTAAAAGTAATTATTTTATATTTTTATATCTGTATTTAAATACAGTGCCTCCAAATAAATAGATCCTACATATTTTTTATTTGACTCTTTTTTCGTAGTAGTAACTCGCATAAAGAATCCAAATAGTAGCTTGAATAGAGAAAATTGTTTTCAATAAGAAGTTGAAGGAAAAATAAAAGCTTCGTTTGATTACATTGGACAATAGAACAATTCATTTTCTACAGAATGACATGTCTCAGAGCTCTCTACGATATTTTTTGACGAAATTATATCGATATTAAGAAGTGATCAAAAATGATTGTTTCACTATTTCCTAATGGAAAACTGGACAAAAAATAACTTTAAGATTTCTCTTAAAATTTATGTAGGTCAGTTAAAAAATATTGTTCGGATTCTCGACACTGAAATATCATATCTTCGATTTTCTAGAGATCATAGCTTTTGAGAAAATTAAAGATTGTATTTGACCTCAAATCTTTGTTGAAAATAATATTCTCTATTCAATTTATTAGTTGAATTCGTAATGTGAGTTATCATTACAAAACAAAATCAGAATAAAATCTATATAAACAATGTTTGAAGCTATTATGTATATATTGATCATATAATAGAGAACAATTGAAAATTGCGTTGAACGTCAATACAATATGGATTGTCTTGAACATCTTATTAATGAAGCAAGTTTTCAAATATAATAATAATAATAAAAAAAAAGAATTTACTAATAATATTTCTTAAAGATATATTCAAATGAACAACGTTTATATTTTATGTCTACTGTTCTTTCAAATATTTGTTCACTTGCATTAAATGTCGATCTAATATGTAGTCGAGTATTGTTACTTTATTTTGTTTTATTATCATATTTTCAATGATATATTCTTAAATTAGCCGCCACCTTTATTACGTATCAAATCAAATCGTTCAGTAACAATGTCACAACGACAAGCTGCTTCATTATTGGCATGTGCATTTTTTTGTTTATTTCCATATCGTTCTGGTTCAAAAGTAAAGAAAGAATATGAAAGTTTTCAAAATCCAAATTTTAATACGTAAATATGTTTTCTTTTTGATGCTTTTTTTTTTATACATTATATTATGAATTCAATTTTTGAAGATTATATCAACGTGGACCTTTACAAAAAATTGAAAAACTCAAATGTATTTTACATTATTTTGAACGTATTACCAGACAAAGTAGATACATAATGATGCCTTTATTTATGTTCTTTTTTTTTTTACTTTCTAAATCATTCTTCTATTTAGTGCCTAATGGTGTAATTACTTTTCGACGTTATGCATTGTCAGATCCACTTGTACCAAAATGGTCTAAATCAACAAATGGTCTCATTCCCATGCATTTAACAACGATTAAAAGGATCGAAGATATTGATTGTGTTTTACAAGTAAATATATGAGTTTTTCTTTTTTCCGTAGTTTTTCATATAGTCCTTTTACTCAGGTTGATTTTGCCAATAAATATATTGTAAGTAATAAAATTCAATGATAGTATTTTCTAATATCAACATGTTATTACATAGGGTGGTGGTGTATTGACTTCAGGTTGTGTTCAAGAAGAAATACGATTTAGTATTTGTCCTGAAATGCTTGTTAGTTTACTTGTTTGTGAAGTATTAGAATCGAATGAATGTATCTATTTGATTGGTTGTGAACGATATTCAACTTACAAAGGTTATTCAAAAACATTTCAATATGATGGAGATTATATCGATAGTAAATCTCAGTAAGAAACATATTATTACTTATGTGAACGTCCATACTTATGTTTAACGAAGGAACAATAGCTTTACCAAATCTTGTTTTAAGGTTTTTTATTAGAATACTAAATAAAATCTGCACATATTGAATATTAAAGTTAGACAAAGACATGTAGAGAAATTTTCCCAGAAAAATAGTTTCTTTTTATTGTAAATAAATATTCTTTGATAGTTGTTGCATTTAGAGATAATTGGGGAAGAAAATGGTCTCATCTAGTAGCTATAGATGCTACGTTTTTTCGTGATCGATCAAAGCAATATGATATGAAATCTATTAAACATGAATTAATTAAAGCCTATGCTGGTTTTCATACTAGAGGACAAACATCGGATTATGCATTTCCTATTGCAACTGGAAATTGGGGTTGTGGTGCATTTAATGGTGATAGACAATTAAAAGGTATAAATTTATTGTCTTTTTCACTCATCTTTCATTTTCTATATATATATATATCTTTAGCAATAATTCAATTAATAGCTGCTTCTGAAGCTGTACGTCCATTGATATATGCAACTTATGGTGATAAGAATTTAATCGAATCCTTCTACGAAGTATATGATTATTTGATAGGCCAACGTGCTAAAGTACGAGATTTATATCGTTATCTTGATCAATATTGTAATAGACGTTCACGATGTTCATTATTTCATTTTATTCTACAAACACCTGTTTCATTACTTAGTTCTTAATTCTATTACTAAATTTATTTGTATTATTTAAATAGATATTTTAAAGTTTATAAATTTGTGAAAAAATAAAATTTGAAAATAATTAATACATAATAAACATACAAGCGTTTATTCGAAAAAATCGAATAAAATAATATTCAAAATAATTATTTGTATTTTGTAAATTAAAAAACAAAAACAAATCTTTAATTATGTCTGTAAAGTTTTTATTATCTGACATAAATCTTGTATAAGTTGATTTGTTCATATATATCGAAATATTATAAATATATTACAATACAAAATTAAACTCATTGATAACAATGAATACTATTGTTAAATTTTATTCTTTATTATTTTAGATCATAAATTATTATTGTACGAACTAATTTCACAACTGAATTGATAAGAATCATTAATTTATGATAACTGATGATCTAAGAACGTTTACATACAGTAGACGACAAAAGTCTCCCCCTAGAGGATCTCAGCCACAATAGATGCTGAAGACCTGAAAATGTGTGTGCATATAGTCCGTCAAGCATGTAGATCAGAGGCACAATTTCAGCTCGATTGCTTAAAGTACAAGGAGAATTATGATGAACAGAATCTATGTTTTGCATTGAGCTCTTGAACCTAACTACAGACTGCCTACCCCATATTACGTTGATTTTGACCAAATACATGACTAATTCTTCATGTTTTTGCACGGATCTAGAGTTCAGCTAGTGGTCTTTCTTTACAGAAAAAATGGGTTCATTTGCTCGAATATTGACATCTTTGGATGTTTTCGAATCCTCAGCNATTGACACTCGAATACCTTTCTTCGAGTTAAATCAGTTTGAATCATATTAACTCGGATTGAAAGTTGAAAAGTGCTCCAGACGAACCGATGATGTTTTCATCGAACACTATTATTTACTGTTCGAATTTTTTGAGTTAATTCATCATGACATATTGAAGTTCGATTTGAATCAAAAGATGTTTGATATCTTATAAAAGTTAGACTTTTAATGTATGGCAAAGGTTTCGAATGTTGATTGTTCGCTCATCAAATTGGCCAATGCATTCAAACAAGCAAATGAACAATATTTTCCTCTTTAAGCTCATTAAAATCAGACAAGTATGACAGTAAGTATGAGTCTCTTTTCTTCACGCCGCCCATAGTTCGTCGACGCTTCTGTAATAAATCGATCAAATTTTTGTTAGAAATTAAATTCACAATTTTTCTCTCGTTTCAAGATCGCTCAGTATCATATATAGTTGAATGTATTTCATTTATCGTTAGCTCAATGTTTGTACTTGTTCACTTAGAATGAAACACATTTAGAAGTTTATTATTTTAAAAAATATCTATTCACTTTATTTGTTTTTCTGTGATATTTTTATAAACTCTTCTTCAATTTAGTATATAATTATTATGAATAAAAATGTTCAAGGCTTTTCAAATTAATTAGATCAAATAGACTGAATGATGAATAATTACACATCATTAGATCATGAATCTTTCTCCCAAAAAAACCTTTTATGCTAAAAATATGAACGACTATAAAACAGAAAAAAAATTTCACGATATGATATGAAATAAGGGTGTTGTTTTTGTTTTTCCATCAATAAGATTTCATGGTTTGATTTATGACTACGAATTTCGACAGAGAAAGTTCATTGAAGCCATAGAACAATCCAATTGCTTTCGTATTTGACAATGAATGAATCTTCTTGCAGTAAATGACTATGACTGATAAGCCACTGATGAAGATTTTTACTGACTTCATCTGTTAACGAACCTTTGATGTAAAAGCTACGAAGGTTTTTATCTCTCCACAATGCAAGTACTTGCAGAATAAGCGAATCAACGAACACTTTTGGATTTTCAAAAGATAAACTGAAATCACGAAGATGATTAAACTTTTGTGCAATGGCGTCTAATTGAATAGAGTCAACTTCTTGAAAATGGGTAATTTCAAGATCTACAATTTGTTTTTGCAACAATTCACATGTACGTGCATCACTGAGTGCAATAGTTAAACAATTGAAACCGATTCTTAAGTACTCAAGATTAGGAGCAGCTTGAACTAGATGAAAAATTTCACATACTCCTTTCACATAGAGATGTTTCAGTTGAGGTAAATGTAAGATAATCGGTTGAATTGATTGAAAAGTAACTATAAATGTAAAAAATGAATCATAATTACTCGGAAAACTAAAATTCGTTTAAAGGAATCAATACTAGTAGCATAATATGTGAAACATGTAGAAAAATTAAAAAAGGCATGTGTCTCTTTTTTCTTCGTGTTTGACTAAAAATTATCCATTTGCATATCACATTGAATACTTGGAACAACTCTCCATATTTGGTATACCAAAAATTTAATGCAATAAAAAAAAAATCTAATGTCTTCTGATTGCTTTTCATATGTTTTTTCTCTATCATAGGACCATATTTCAAAGTATTTTCTCAGAAGAAAACCATTAGCACATTTCCCTTAGTCTCTCGTCATTGACTTCAATAAAGAAATATTACTTTTTCTTATACGTGATCAAAATACTTTCGCAGAATGGTGGTCATATAATTGAAAGCTTTCTGAAATTTTTTCCATAGTGAAATTCCAATTGGACTAGTTTACGGAAAATAAAATGTCAAACTTTTTTAATTTGATTTTTATGAAATATGATTTGTTCAGATGGCTCGTATTTTACACACTATTGATGAAAAAATATCTGCGTTTCGAAAAATTCTTAAATATTGTATGCAAACTAATCTAACTGGGACCTAAATACAGACAATGTTTCAAATGAAAACTTGTCTAAAAAATTAGGCTTCTAAACTGAGGAACGTACTGAAAATCTAATATCTTGATTAAGACTCAAGAAGAACACAGACACTTTGACGGTTGTTATAGTCTATTGGTTCCTTAATATTAGGACAAGTATGAGTTCAAAAGCTTTCAATCATCTAAACATTCTTCTCGGAAATGATTTTGTTCATATATGAGAAAAAATTAACGTTTCTTTGTTGAAGGCAATGATGAGCGTTCAAATCAGAATTCGATAGCGGTTTTCTTTTAAGAAAATACTTTAAAATCTGCTATATCATGAAGACCAGAAAAAATATTCTGTTTGATCAAAGCATAATAGAAATATTGAGTTTTTGTTTTGTATTATTATTCTTATCACACTCTATATACTGCTATTCAACAGTTTTGAGTTAAGAAGAAGATACAGTGAAAGCGTTCAAGAGAATCATTACTCATGAGAAGCCAAATAATAGCTTCATGTTTGCAATGGTATTCGAATTATATGGTCTTTTATTTTTTCCATATACGCTACAACTAAAAGATCTGTAGTAGTTTTTCACAACCACTTGACTTCGAGAGCTGATCTTATGCTTAGTAAATCTGTATTGTTCTGAAGAAACGAATATTCGTTTTTGCACAATTGATAGCCTCTACCTCAGAAATTTGGAGTCGATCACTAGCTTCTATGTAATTGACGTGTTGTCAAATTTCTCAATTGAAATCCTAGAGGTCTAGCTAAAACATTCCTTCATATTTACTTTTCAAGAAAATTTATCAATATGTAATTTTATTTTTGAATATGTTTGTTCCCATTCATTTCAATCAGAGTACGGTTGTCTTTCAAAATCAGGTATTAGCTAAAGCTTGGCATTTCTGCATAACTTAATAATTCCAAATTATTCAATTTTATAACATTCTTCTGATGAAACATTCGAGTGCGAAGTCATATGGTTCATTTTCTCTAGCCATTCATGATATCTTTCTGTTTCTACTGAAATACAAATTGACTTTATTTTGTTTATGTATTTTGAGTCAGTCAAGGAATTCATTCTACTTTATCTATATACAGATTTCTTATAGTGGATATGACTTTCAAGATCTAAGTTTTCGCTAGAAAAAATTTTTATGAAAAAGAAACATACGCGTTTCTGAATTGTTTTCTGAACCAATGGTAAGCTTGCGAAGCCGATGAAAGTGTTGCACTATCTGATGTATATCAGTTGAACATTGCTCGCCAAAAATGATTAAATCTTTAACTTTTTGTGTATATTTCGAACCAACCAACATGTACTTTGATATTTTTGCTGGAATGATAATTGAAGATAAGTCGCAGGGAATAGTATGAATTACTGCATATTCATTTGGTTCATCTAGCAAACATGTTATTCGAATATGAGTTGGCCATGCAAACAGCAAAGTATCTACTTCACAGTGTAATCCAGCGAAATAATATATAATAAATAAATGAATCTCGATAAGTGATGATGGTAGAATTCGAATGAAATCCTGTCCATTAACAAGATCTATATCATCTGTACATAGATCCAATTCTAATCGCTGCAAAGATGGCATCTTACTCAAGATATAAGCAATGTCGTCTAGTGACCAATGTGTGTTTATCGAACGTAACCGAAAATCTTTTAGATGAACAAGTGATGACACATTCGCTAATGTTGATTTTGAAGCAAATGATAATTGATCAAAGTCAATATGTAAACGATTAATATGTGGTACAAATATGAATAGATATCCTAACATTTTATCTGTCTCTAAGGTCACTATCAACTCTTCGATGTTCGGATAAGAAACAGCTTCGTCATTGTTAGTTCCATCGAGAATAAAACCGATTGAATCATTATCAAATGATATAGATTTCAGTCGATTATTGTTAGCAGCTAGAACTTTCTTCAGAGATTCTTCTGCACAATCACCTTTAAAGATAGTTTCAAATGAAAGAATGTCGAATTTAGTTCGTTGCACATGATATTTTCCCATAGTCCATTGAATACAAACGATCGTATTGAAAGACCAATTTGAGGAATAATCTGCATTACAACAAGGTCAAATTGTTTATGTGTGGAATTCGTAAGATTCTCAAAATGACAATAGTCAGTTATTGTCGAATTCAGACGAGAATTCAAATTGAAAAATGAATAAAGAATTTTGACACCACGAAGATACTGACATACAAGTAATATCATTTCATCCGGTAACATTTCGAAAGTTGAAAGTTGTTCCATTTGAAGCGACCAATCTCGTAGTATGTTTAATTAATAAAAGGTACGCGCAATTTATTTGATTCAAAACAAAACATACAATCAAAACATCGAATACGATCTGACTCAGACGTAAAAAGCTAAATTGTGAAGCATTTGTTTTGAAAGAAAAAATAAGAGTCATGTATTTCTTTATATTTATGTGCTGTGTGTGCAAGGAAGAGAAATGATTATATTTGCGTAGTCAATATGACAGTGATATGTGTAGAAGTGTGGAGTGTATGTGTGAGTATAAGTTTTGGTGGATGAAGAAATAACGTCACATCTACATTCAATCATGGTGTAAAACTACGTCGAATGATGATTAGCAGAATATATTTTCTAAAAAACACTTTTTTTTTGAAAAACATATTCAAGACTTCTATAGATGTTTTTTGTAGAAATTCTGATTTTTTTTTCAAAGAATAGTTTATTATCCTAAGGGTGGTTTTTTTAAGTGATATATAACTACTTTTGAACAATAGAAACTCATTTCCAAGTACGAAAGTCATACACTGTACAGTGTTGCTACATGAATGCGCTGAAAGTTTCAGTCAAAGTATATGTTTGCATTTCACGTTACAATATTCTCTTTTAATCACATATTTTTTTCTTACCGAGAGCTAGGAACACTAGACTTTTTTAAGAGCCCTATACATTGAAATAAAAAAAAAATACATTCGATTCTTTTTACGGTGTAACTTAAAACAAAATTTTATTTGGTTATAATTTAAGTGTCTAGATATCATCAGTTTACATTTTTTTCATGAATTTTATTTAACATTAATACGAAAGCCTATGAAAATCGAAATTTTGTGTCGCTTATAATTGGTTTTTAATTTGATTATGACTATAGAATTTTTAGATATTAATTAATTTTCATCGGACTAATTGCTTACCAGGATTGAACATTGTATCTCTGAAAGCAAGAACGAATATATGGATGCGGAGAAAAATAACTTATGCTTTATTAAATATTCTATCGTCAAACTACAAAATTAATAAGCTATTAAAAAATAGATTGAAACAAGACATACAATACAAAAACAACATTCATTCTAATGTTAACTTGAACAGTACTGATGTGATACTACCACACTGAATCCGTTCATGCTACTAGTAATGTCTGTCTAGTTGTCGGTGTTGTATGTTCAACGTACACATTGCGCAGGCCTAAATTGAAAACTATAGTATTTTAAAGTAATGATTCAGTGCAGAAAAAAATGCAACAAAAATACCTGTATGTTATTCATTCGATTTCTAATAACATGAGTCAATTTAATACCTGTGAGGGTAACGTTAGATATGGACAGATAATACTCAATTTTTTGTTAAAAAGCATTATTGAAGAATCATTTCAAAATACGAAAAATGAAGATAAAAAGAAAAGATTAGACGCTTCTCTACGAACTAAAATGAGAGAAAAGTATGTTGGTTGAAAAATTCTCAGACGGATCTGCAATCTTAGCAACATGATCTTCGAAATTTTGCAGGTTGGATGACTTTGTTGACCTGATATATCTCCGAAATTCTGATGGAGTCATTTTGTCTAACTACTTTTGGCATGGATTTAAATCGCATTTTATTTATTCTGAATCAAGGAAAAGATCTTTCTTTGATGTGGTAACAGTAGCAATCAGATACTTGATCGATAATGAACACCAAAACCTTTTCTCTTTCAAATGAAAGTCAAAACAAGTCTACACAAATCATAGAATTTATCTAATCTTTATTTTCGTGAATAAGAATTCACCACATAGAAAAAGAATTCCGTTGTTTTTTTACACAAAAAATAGTCAACAACACTCGACAAATGAATAGTTTTCAGCATTATCATTCATACTAAACTCGGTTTGTAGATACAAACGATTTCAACATTACATAAGACATGATCGATATCGATCGCAGAAAAAAGCTTTTGAGAACATAGAAAATAGAACATGTTTGATAGTTCTTCAATGATAACTATAAAGCACTGTTTTAAACTAATTCTTTTTCTAGATAATATCTGTACAAGAGAAAAAAAAAGCCCAATAAAAGACAAACACGAGTTATTAAATTAGGCGATCATCGGCTGTAGCATGAAGTACAACATCTACTGTTATTCGAATTTACTATAGGATTATGCTTTATGGAACGTTGTGTAGCACCGCTGCATTTTTTTATAAAGTTAAGTCAACGTTTTGCGTCCGTGAGTTCAAATTAAATATAAGTGTACGAAACTGAATAGATTTTATAACTATCGATGTCCAAACTACCATTCTGATCTAGTCGTGTAATTGTAAGTTGATAATCAATCAAACAGTTAAATCTGTTGTCAGTTTAGTTCTTTGATAGAGGAATTATATGGTACAAATCATCTATACTATGATTTTGTCAAATTGATCGAATAATTTGGAAATATATGAGATTATATATTGGTCGAATAAATACTTCAAATGTTGAATTTTGAAGTTCTGCATTATTGAAGTGAAACGTTTTCAAGTCAAATATGTCCAGGATAACTCTACGTTAAAGAATTGGAATATATTATCTGAATGTTCAACGAAAAGGCAAACAATTTAAAAATAATTTTCGGAATATTTTCATGAGAATATTTATTAATTCCCTTCGATAGCTTGGGACCTTCGTGTGAACTTAGACTAAAGAATAGAATTGATGATAGAATTTGATCATAAAAATGATATACAGCAATAAAAATATAGTAATTGAATTCATCCATNAGAAAAATAATGAATCAATCAGTTGTTTTTTTAATTTATATATCCAACGATTACACTGTTATTGCATCATATCATGTTAGTCATCCGATCGTGTTATTAAATGTGTAGTGCATTGAAAGGAAGTGAATAATTTTTTATCGAAATATTTATTACAGAAATTTCCAATCTAGCAGTATGAGTGTGTGGATCAAACTCGAAAAACAAGCGAAACATCCTTTTAACCCTTCGGCGACGGGTGACACCAATAGACGTCACAGTAATGTTTTGATATATTGATGCTCATAGAAACGTATATGATATTAATTTTCATGAAAGCATTTATCAGAGACTTTTTGGGTATAATTCGGGTTAAAATTAGATTATTTTATTCTGATAATCAATGATGGATAATAAATATAGCGCAACTGACTTTTACGGAAAAATTTGTTAAAGTCTAAAATCGTTGTAAGAAACGTTCCTATCACTATAAGGACATGTTAGATGATGCTAAACATGTAAATTATTTTTTCTTCTTTCCTTTCTTTTGCTACTGTTATAGTATAACATCACGCGTTTGTACGTTTCATTTATGTTTTCTTCCATTCTGTTGACATGCCTGAAGACGCACACATCGTCTTTCTAGTATATTAAGGTACATTTGTTTTCCTCTCTCTCTCATCACCTTGAAAAATTTCTAAACACACGTATTTATAAAGAGTTTTTATAAAATAGAAATGTAGATTGATTAATGATCAAATATACAGAAAAAGAGAATTTTTTTTTTCAAGAAATTCCGTCGCCAAAGAGTTAAGATCTTATTGAATACGTTTTATCAACCATCAAAACCAAACGCTCATTCGGATGAAATGAATTTTTTTTTGGTAGATCTTGAACCATTTTGTCATACGTCATTCCAATTCGCATAGAAAGTGTGCAAATATTTTATTGAATATAGAACATCGAACATAATCAGAATAATTTAATAAAAAACAGTTTGAACGTTTTATGATTGATAAAGAGAAATGCCCATCGTTGATATTCATAAGATAAATATTAAAAATATTGTTTTGTATTATCATGATTAATGAATAATAAAAGACACAAATTTTTTTTTTGACTATAATTGTTTAAAAAATTATTTTATCAACTTTTCTTTCTCATATTATCTTGGAAAATTGTGCAATATTTCGTTATTTCATAATTTGGTCAAGGTTACAATCCTTTATTGACATCAACAATTATGTTTTTAAAATATTTACCTTATGAGTAAAACCTCAGTGGAAAGGATATTAGTGCAGGTGAAGATGAAGTTTGTTTCTCTGTACTGACACTTTACTATCAAAATTAATTATGTACACTTTCTTTGAACTATCTTTTACATAAAACTTGATCTTTGTTTTAATATTTTAATCAATTATTTAATTTCTTTAAAAAAAAAAACTATTAAAATTGTTGCGGAAATTCGAAGTCAAAAACTCACCATTCTTCATAAAATTCAATCAATAAATATGTTCATATATCTGTTTAAATAGACATAGCATACTGATAAAATTAATTTTGAAATCAATTCTTTCGGAGAACTATAAATAACTTAATTGATCTATATGAAAGAAAAAGATTATATAGACTGATGAGTCAACATCAGATGAAATGCACTTGATTTCTTTCTTATCACAAGGTCTAAAAGAAAAAAATGAATATGATTCACAAATATAATGACTGTTTCTATTGTTTATCAAACATTCTGTGACTCATTGTCTTCAAAATTGATATAAATAGATACTATTCTCTAGATCATTGTTCGATTGTAGGTCGAACATTTCACATAGAAAGTTGATTATTCTCAAATTTGATAGAAATTTCAGTAATCAGATTTCAAAAAAATTCAATGTAGAAAGTCTACAAAATTTTATCAGATTCATTATCTCTTGATGTGTTTAGTCAAATTTATGCAAAAAACTACTCGAAAACTTTCCATAAGCCAACATCATCTTGATACAATGGTTATTGCGGCCTATTATCAATAGTGTGATTCATCGCAAACATAAAATCCTTGTCATTCACTTGTATAGAGACGTTATGATGAATTATAAAAAGATAAGTCGATTGTTCCCTATCTATAAATATAGGAATGTCAGTACACAAATTTCTTAATGAAGTTACTATTACTGAAGTTTGCTTTGCATAGATGACAATAGCACAATATTTTTTTAATAGATAAGCACTTTTGTAAGTGCGTATATTAATGGGCTTCGGAGACAAGAAATTCAAATTAACCAGCCAGAATTCCAACTCAAGTCATTAGACTTTATTTATTAACTTTAATTTTTATTTTACGTACTCGATGACTTTGTTCTATTCTCTAGTTTATATAGTTGAAAAAAAAACTCGCGTTTGTGAAGACTTTTTACCAACTATTCATTTATTTTTATAAGCAACAAGCTCTTGTGCATCGAAAAATTAGTGAATATCAAGAATTTTTCTTTTGAAACTAAAAGAAATCTAATCGTTATTCAATAGAACGATTAATAATCGATTGACTCAAATTAATGATCATTATCTTCATTTTTCGCATTTTGCTTATCTCAATTGAATATCTAATTTCTTCCATGACAATTATTTGTAAATTTTCCAGTCAATCAAAATAAAACAACGTGATAAGAGGAGAAATAAAAAAAACGATAGAAGAAAATTGTAATTGTAAAGTATACATAGGACCAAAAAAAAAACAAAAAATTCATTGAGAATATGATTCTTGTGAAGTGTTTATTTGCTAGAAGGGAAGATCGAAACATTGATATATAAATATACTTATGCATATTTTCATATGCTTCAGAATACAAACTGTAGCTATTATTGGTGGTGATGTTAGTGGTTTAATATCCATAAAATGTTGTTTAGATGATGATCTATTACCAACATGTTATGAAATGACTAATGATATTGGTGGATTATGGAATTATGATGCAAATGCTATTGATGGAAAAGCAAGTGTTATGAAATCAACTGAAGTCAATACATCAAAAGAATTTATGGCTTTTAATGATTTTCCACCATCAGCTGATTATTCAAATTATATGCATAATGCAAAATTATTATCATATTTTCAGTGATGTTAGCTACTCGACATCATGCATATCCAAGATTACCAATATTTTCTGGTTTAGATAAGTTTAACGGCAAGTTTTTGTCATTTTTCACAAAGTATAAAAAAAATGATGGCATAAGAAAAATCTATAATCTATTATCAAAGTTTCTGCAAAATGAAATATGAATGCGTTGTTTAAGGTGAAAAACTACATAGTTGGCAGTACAAGACATATCATGGTTATGAAGATAAAACAGTTCTTATCATTGGTATTGGAAGTTCAGCAGATGATATGGCTGTAGAATTAGGACATGTTGCTAAACAAGTATTAATAATGATATTCTTTTTTTTTTCTTTATAATTGTATTTATTATAATGAAATATTAAGTCTATCTAAGTACTCGTCGTGGTACATAGGTTTATAATCGACTTCGACCTACTGGATGGCCAACGGATATGTATCGAACAAATTCAGTCCTTGCAACAATTCAAAAAAATATTCTCCTTGGCTAATGAATTGATTAATCGAGCGAGAACTAAACAAAAAATTTAATCATGAATTATATAGTCTCAAACCGAATCATCATCCTTTACGTAAATATTGTCTATTTTTGTCATGATAGATTTACTAATTTAGATATTCTATTCTAGAACAACATCCATTTATTAATGATAATTTACCAAATCGAATCATAACTGACTCAGTGATAATTAAGCTAAATGTAAAAGAGTTTACATCTGATGGTCATGATGTAATATTCGATGATGGTATACGAATTGATCATATCGATTGTGTTCTTATGGCAACTGGTTTTAATATATCATTTCCTTATTTAAATGAATTCTATTCTATCTATCAAAGATAATAAAATAAATAAGAAAAAAAAAAAAAAATGTTTAATATATTAATTTATAGGTTTGACTTTATAAATTTGTTTGGCCATGTCATTTAATTCATTCAACACTTGCTGACATTGGTTTAATTAAACCATGAGGTGCTATTAATCTTATGACAGAATTACAAGCATGTTAGGCTGTTCGTATATTCAAGAGTGAATTAAAATTATTTTCACGTTTGAAAATGGATGAAGATATTCACGCACGTCTTGATCAAATGTTTAAACGATATGTTACATCACCACGGCATACGATATAAGTTGACTATATAGAATATTATAATGAACTAGCTGATGAAGTTGGTTGTCGACCAAATATATGTGAGATGAAAAATATATCATAGCTATTATAAAAAAAAAAACATATGTAAAATCTTTTTATTTTCAGTATTGTATCTTTTAAATGATTTTTGAACTTGGTTGGTTGTTACTTTTTGGTCCTTGTACTCCGTATCGATATCGTTTACAAGGATTCAATAAATGAGAAGATGCTCGACAAGCAATTTTAACACAAAATGAAAGGTAAAAAAAAGAAATAAAAAAAATCATATATATTATTTTTAATTCTCTTGCATAGAGTTGAATATCCATTATGTTATAAACATAGAAATAAAGAAAGTCAATAAAAAAAAAATATACTCAAATTCCATCACCAATAATTTCATTTATTTTTATTGTATTATTTTTTACTAATTATCATGAAATTTTTCTTTTGAATAGAATTTATAACTGAATTTTTTTTTCTTGCTTTAAATAATTATAAAGAAAAAAACAAAAGTATCATTCGAATAAAATCATATCAATATTCGAAATAGAATTTTCTAAAAATGACGTATGTGTTTGTTATGATTATATTACGTGACTACGAATGAATATATATAACACATATTACAAATCTGATAGATTGTATACGGATTTTTTTATGACATAAAAAGATGGTTCATGTAAACATGAATAAAATTTTAAAAAAAATTGATTTATTTTATATTCCGTTAATACTGTATGACATTGATTTTTGATAAGAAAATATCATTTGTCGTTCAATTCAAACAATCATATGCAGATGTTTCCTTTTTTTTTCTTCTTCATCTTCCATAGTTGATTGTCTTCTATCGAAAATTATTAGTTACATATTCTGATTACAATTAACATTATGAATATATTTTCTCGAAGAGTATATGCGTAATTTTCAAGGATACATCAAGTATTCAGTAAGATAAGAAGAACAAAATGAACAAGAAGGAGTAACCGACATAGCATTATTATTTGAGTTCTGAATAATAATAAGATGATTTCATTGTTACATCGTTCTAGTCATTCTGCCAATTGAGTTCCTTCAGGCTCTTCATCTTACACTTCTCGTGACAAGACATACAAGTCGAAAAAAAGAGAGAGAGAGCGAATAATGAATGAATTGCTTTGAAGGCTATCTGAGCATCACTTTTCTATTCGATCATCATGTACAAACAAGCGTAATGAATGTAGATTGCACGCGCCAAGGCATTTTATTTCTTCCTTCTCCTATCGTTCTTCATCTTTTCATGATGAGATTCATACTTACAGCTTTTTTCTCTTTATCATGTTCAATATCCGTTCTGATCATCTTTTGAATGTACACGATCTATGCATATGTTTGTTAGTTCAATCATCATTTAGATCACTTGTATTCTCGTTTTTGATTATGAATTATTCTTTTTCGTTGTCACTTTTGTTCAATATAATAATCAACATAAGAAAAAAGTAAAACTTGATCTAAACACTACTACTACTACTATTTAATGATGTGAAGTTATGCTTTCTTTTTTTATCGGATTCTTTCTTTTCATTTTATTTTTTTTGTTGCTTGTCTAACATCTATCAAGTTTTTCGGAAGTTGAGTAAGTTAGTTATTGCTCGTAGACAGTGACCGTAACTAATAAGCATTTATTGACTAATGTAAAAAAAAAACACGATGTCAATAAGATATGTATGTTCATTGCATGAGACAACAAAAACGACTGACACATGGGGTATTAAATGATATGAGAAAAAGGAGAATATTAACTTGTCACTTTGTTTATGTAAGATTCTTTTTCTCATCATTGAATGAAGAAAAAGAACACGAACAACAATGACATAAAAATAAAAAAAAAAAGAAAGAAAGAAAGCTTGTTCTTCATTTTTCATTATACGTGTTACTATCAATCAAATTTATCAATATATATATATCCGTATGAGAATATACAATGTATCTTCATTTTTTCTTGGACTATCATTTCTATTGATTCTCAAGTATTTCTCAATCGATCAATTAATATAAAGAATTTTTGTAAATAGATAGATAGATAGTAAATGACACTTTTCTTAAATCAAGTTCTTTTTCTAGTTTCTTTTTCTTTTTTCTCTTCATGTGTTATATAACATTCAATGTAATTTGTATGTGGACGGAAGGAAAGCAACCATCATTGATGTATAGCAAACAAAACTGTTTCTTCTTTTCTCCTTCTTATTTCATCGTAAGTTGATCCTTAATTTGAATGTCTATTAGAAAAAGGACTGTATTGGTCAGTCATTTATTATTATTCTCTTGAGAACTTTTTTACACTTCCGATATTTTGTGATATAGTTCGCCACATGTAAAAAAAACAATTGATGATCTCCTATTGAGTTATTTATTGTTGGCATTTTTTATAGTTAAATCATATTTTTTTTTTTTTGTATATATGTTAAAAATTTTATTATGTTTGATTGATTTTAATGAGAAAAAATTGAAGAAAGTTTTTATGAAACTAACAACGTGAGATGTATTGACACATTAATCGAATTGATCGCCACACGCATTATTCTTCTTTTATTCGCCTTGCAGCACGCAATTGATAATTGGCGTTGAAACAGGATGTAGTTCCCCGCGGGGCTAGTTGAATGTTCGAATAATATCAAACATAACAAAAAAGAAAAAAAAAAAAAAAAAAGGAAAAAGAAAGTGTGTATATGTGTTTTAATAACATTGTTTCTTTTCACATTTATCATAGTAGAACGACGTATTACCACCTGTTATTAATCGATTTCATTTATTTATGAATCTTTTGACTTAAAAGTAAAGATTGATCATTATAAATATCAGGTCGGACAATCGAAATTTCGTATAGAAGATAAACGAAATCTATTTTATACACATCAAATAGAATTAGATTTGTGGGTTGGTCATTCATTCATTCATTTGACCTGTATCAATATTACTATTGTTATTTTTCTTACGAAAGAAGGAGAGACTCTATTTATCATTTAATCTGGCTCTACCTCTAAAACAATCTTGAGCCTTTGTCTTCACTTTATTTTTACACACACACACATACATATACATTTACTATTAGCAACAGAAAGAGAGAGAGAGAGGGAGAGAAAGATGAGAAAAATAATGATAGATAGACGTGCAATATGTAGATGATTTTGTCTCTCTCTCTCTCTCTCTCTCGTTTTTGTATCTTGATTAAAGACACACTTCTATGAACTTGTGAGATAATAAACTTTGTCTTAATCGATCGAGTTTTTATAGAACATAAGTGTATTGTCATTCGATTAAATAGCTGCGATTATTATCATCATTTATTTTTCGATAGTTAACCATTGTTTATATCTTGTTTTACATACAGTAGTAACAGTATCACAGAAGCAACTAAGTGAGAAAGGAAAAAAAAAATGATGAAGAAAGAGAAAAAAAATGTTCAGAAAGTTTACTTGCTTTCTGTTTCTTTTTTTCTTCTTCTGAATGTGTGTGTCTACGTTGATGCCAAAAAGATGAGGAAGCTCTTTTCGTCAGTTCCACCCGATAACATATAGATACAACCATTAGAAAGATATAGTTAAGATTGAGAGAGAGAGAGAGAGAGAAGCGAAAGGAAGAAAGAAGCATTCTTAGTGTAGATCTGTCAAATATGCTATTGTCAGTTTTCTTTTCGATGATCGATCTACTACTACTGTTATTACAATATTAAGCCCAACTCTAAGTAAATACACTTGAATCTATCTCTATATATATAAATCAATCTTTAGATATATTATTTTCTTCCTTAGATATTTAGAAAATTAGACATGTAAAAATTTATCGAAAATAACATGTTAAAATTATAAACAAAAATAAAAAAATGCAAAACAATAATATTGTGTTTCTATTGGTGCTTATTTTTATCTTATATGGTCAAAGTATACAGGTAAATATAAATGAATAATTTTATTGTCAAATATAATAAATAGGTTTTTTGTATATGTGTAAAAAAAAGTTAAAGATTTGTCATCGGTTATTCTTCTCTCGTAATAGTCTACACTGTCTTGACCATTTTTCTCTTTTCTGAGTTGTTCAATGGTATAGACACATGTCGAGAAGATATGTCCGCTAGCATTTGTCATTGTGTGAATAGACAACACATTACTCATTGCTGATCAATAGATGATACTTAAAAGTAATCTTAGTCAATATATGTCCATTAAATATTAAAATGTACAATTTAACATAATTATGTTTTCATCTGTCTCTTTTCACAAGAAAAAAAGTTCATTTTAATAATTGTTATTCCAATATATGCTTAAAGCAATATATGAACTGTTTAACTAATGTGAAATGTTGTCAAACTAAAATATTCTTTAATGTTTAATGAAGAATTGATTGTTTTTATGATCATTATTCTTTCGAATGAATAAATCGATACATTCTCAGACGAATGTCAAGTATGCTTAGTCATAAGTTCATACAATCATATGTCAAGAGAAAAAAGAAAAACGTTAATCATCTCACCGGTAGTATGCATTGATACTTGCACTTTATACTACTGATAATTACCGTGAATAAAGAACGAGACATCTAAATTAACTACTCAAATATATGATAGTAAAAATACAAAATTTTTTACTATAATAATTGTATTACTTTGTTTCGTCATGTTGATTGTCATATTTATTATAAAATAATAAATAATATTTTGTTTAGTTATGTCAAAAACTTTCAACACATCTTATTATATCTACTAATAATAAAACAATACCAATTTCAAATCGATGTTATATAATTGGACAATGTCATTTGACACTTACTAATAGTGATTATTATCATCATCATATTAAATTAAAACGAAATAATGATAGTTTTCAATTATTTTTCTCATCAAAATTTAAACTTTTAATTAATCATGATCAACATAATGGAAAAATATTATTTTCATCAATATCAAACAATGGAATAATAAATACAAAAAATATATCAACAAAAAATTGTTATATAGAAAAAGAATTTGTCAAGCGTAATACACGACAATATGATCGATCAGGTAGATATGTCTTTTGTTTTTTTTTCTATCAATGATCACCTAATTAAGAATATAAGTTTCGAATATTTTTTGTTTTTCATTAACTATTTAAATGATGAAATATAATTTATCATATCAGTTATTTTTCTTATATTGAACAAACATAATTAATGATGAAAATAATCATTGATGCATAATAAATGTTAATCCCTCCAGAAATATTTAACTAATCTTGATTAATGAACTGGAAGAAAAAAAAAGAAAAGTTTAATTATAAGAACTTAAACAATTGTTTTTCTTTGATTAGGATCAACATCATCAATAGTAATTACGTTTAATTCATCATCATTTATTGATTATCGTCATAAAGATACACTTGCTTATCCTTTACGTTTATCAATACGTTTTCGTACATTAGGTAGAATCTCAAATGGTGTTTTACTTTCTTTAACTTGTAAATCTACAACATCAATATTACCATTTATTATAATTGAACATACAAATGGAAAAATCGAAATCACTATTCTTCAATTAGATCAAAGAAATGCATTATCGTCTGTCACTGTAAGTAGAAATATTAGCTTTCTTTGATTATACTTTGTCAATTGTCAAGGTTTCGTGTCACCTTTTGAAAGTTGTTAGTATTTTTTTTTTTTATGTAATGAAAAAAAAAAAGGCGAAGAAGATCTAAGCAATCTGTTCATCTGTCTTCCAATCTTCCACCACTTCCGACAGAAAACATTAATCTTTTTTCTCATTAATTTCGATGTTCTTTACGTTTACGCATCAACTAACAAGACAACAAAAGCCATGGTATAGAGCAATTTACATTTTCTCTCTCGAAACTCGATTTTCTCGGTCTTCTTCTTCTTCTTTAAAACATCGTCTTATTGCTATTCTGATTAGCAATCCATCTCACACTAGATATAGAGCGTAGAAAAAAAAAAAATATAGAAGCAAAAACTAATAATGATATTTTTCTCTTCGTTTTTTTTTTCTTCTTCTTGTGTATAGTTATGTGTGTGTCTTTCGTGTCGAACTAGTGAAGATGCGCGCACGGACAAATAAAATGAAGTGTTTTATTTTTTCCTGTCTCCAAGGTCATCGTTTTTTTTTTTTCGTATCGATCGATGCACTAGTCTAAATGTATCTTAAATCAAACTTAGTACATTGCTGTCTAAACGAGCGTATATAAAGGAAATAAAATTAAATTACTCGGAATATATATCGATAGCCGAAAAACTAAAGCAAACTAAAATTACTTTTGCATCCGGATGCAATTGGCAGACAACTATCGGATGAATTTCTGTTTACATTCTATTAAATATTTGCATGTTCCGTTAAAGATATAATTGTGTTCTATGAAAATATAGAAAGAAAATCAAAATTAAGTTTATTTGTTGTTTTCGTTTTCTTTGTTAATAATCAATAGAATGACGAAAGAAAGAAAAATATGGCGATTAACAAAATAATTTTATTATATATAAGATAGATTTTTTTTCTCTCAATTAAAGAATATGAAAAAAAAAGAAAAAGAAATTGTTCTATGAATATTGAATTTTAATTGATATAAACAAATAAATATAGTTAATGTTTAAAATTCTGATTCGATATTATTCGATGATTTTCTCATATCACTTCTAATATTATTATTTACAATTATATTTAATATCAAAGAAAATAAATTGTATAATAAAAAAAAAAACAAGAACAAAGTTAACAATATTTATAATACATAAGCATGTTCTAAATCTATAAGGAAAAAACTTATGTTGTTTATTTTGATGGCTTTGCTACAGCTAGACTATCGAGCTGTAGTAAAAGTTTGAATCCGATCGGTTGTATTCTCGCAGGGGAATTCAAAGTAGTTCAAAATAATCGTTGACATGTCATTTTGGTTGCAGTCGGATTACAGCTACTATAGGCGCTAGAGGTTCGGAAATTTCTATGCACATAATCTAGCAAGAATATAAGTTCCTTTGAACTTTGTGCTTGTAAAACTAAAACTGATCTCTCATTAGTTATGGTTATATTCTAGCTATTTACATTATCAACTTTATCGAAGTCAATAAGCTCTTGCTAGAATAGTAACTATTTAACTGTGACTATTCGAATAAACTTTGTTGACAGTTGAACATTATCGCGTACAAATCTCAGAACAGATCACTTTTCTAAAGGGCAATGGAGTGTGAATAATCATTGTGTTAATACTGAAGGCTTGAAGACATTCAAAGAAAGCAAATTATATGATCTTTTGAATGAAGAAAGATTATATAGAGAGCTTTAGATGCAAATAAAAATATTAAGAATTAGTTATGTATTTGACAAATCATAGCATCAAATTAAATAGAGAGCTTTTTCAAGTTCAAAATTTTCAAGCAAAAATAAGCGTCGTGCATCATAATTTCTGTTGCGTTCAAGCTATTAGAGTGATCTCATGTTTTTGACCTACATTCTTGATGAAGTATATGCACATAAGTTCTCAAAATTCTTGAGTGTATTTCAGCTGAGATCTTCTGAAAGAACTTATATTCATTATTATATATGGATTCTGCTCAATCAATGACCCGATTGAAAATTAATCCTTTAAATGATTAATCATGAAGATAAATGAAGTCTTATCATCTTACTTTAATTTCATGAACTATAACTGAATCGGACTTTGTTCATAGTTGATATTTTGTTTTTCTTGTTGAAAAATAAAAACAAAACAAAAACTTGATTAGTGTCACGTCTATAGAAATAAAAATATAACACATTATTCTTTACACTATGCAATAAAATTGGTAATAGAAGGTATTCAATAAGGGCATTCATGCTTTGATTGATAGAACTTTCATAATGTGATGAAGTCAAACAAAAGTCAATGAGACTAAGCTAGACTGAATGTCTTTATAAAGAAAATAGTACACAATCCCTAAACTATGAGTTTCATATATATCCTGAAAGAGCACAACATTCTATTTTTAAATTTTGTTCAGAAACTTTTATATTCCTCATTAGTTTAACCTTACATTATAACTAATCTCATAGAAGAAAACAAGATAATTATAAAGCTAGTCACTTTTAATCAAGTTTCTTATTTTTCTCTATACAATACTGTGTGTTACTCTCCAATCATTTTTGAAAAAACTATCGAAATCAAAACAATTGAAAAAATAAGTTAATCATATATATAATTGTATATCTAGCGATCAATTATTAGGAAAAGTTTTTTTCAAACTAATCTTTAAGTTAATAAATCATATATCTAGGTTATGGCACAATATTAGGATTGTGCTGAGCAGTCTTGAGTTTATAGGAGGGCTACTGGGGCAATTGCTTCTTTCTTTGGAACTAGTTTTTAATAGTTCTCAGCAATAAAACACCTGGAAATGATCCGATACGAATCTTTAGTTAGGCTTGAAAAATGTAGATACTATTTGAGGTTGAAATAGCAAAGTTTAATAATTATACTATGGGACAATAACTATTCTGTTTTATTTAATACATGAAACATTAAACAATAAAGTTGCATCCGTAATGAGTGATATATATATATTTTTTTCTTTAAACTTTGTAGCATGAGTTTTCTTATAAACGAAAGCCACATGAATATTTTACCATTTTAATGACCATTATCCAAACATAAACTATTTATATTATTTTTGTTCAAGACACAATCGAAATCCAAAGACTACAAATGTATTCCCAAATCCCAAAATCTGTTTTTATTTGTAGTATCGTATTTTTAATAAATTAGATCATTGTTGATATCAGATTATCTTATCAAACCCTTTGAGATTTGGATCATGTGAGATAAAATTATTTTTAGCTATCATTTTTACAACTATGTTATAAGATAGAGCTTGGTTGATCTATGTAGAATATCATTTATCATGACTTTATTATGATATAATATAAAATCTCATTATCAAACTTCAGAAACCCTTTCTTTTTTTTTTAAATATTATTATAATCGATATTATTTCTAGACTGTTCAATGTGGTAAAAATGTAAACAATGATAATTGGCATAAATTACAATTTGAAATTGATCTAAATGGAGTACTTCAAATTGTTGTTGATGATGATATACGAACATGTAAAAATTTAAAATAAAAAAAAAAAATTTATTTTATTTTATTTTTTTTAGCACAAATTCCTAGTTATGTTGTATCAAGTTGGAATATAAATGCATTATTAGTTGGTGATACACGTCGTTTAAATACAGATATATTTCAACCATTTATTGGTTATATGAGTGATCTTATATTTAATAATGAATATTTATTTACAAGTTTAACAACACGAAAACAATCAATTCAATCATCATTTCATTATTATAGTCATCATATTATAGTTGGTTATCGTATAGCATTTTTTAATTTAGTTACTATTGAAACACAAACATCACATATAGCTTTTTCTGAACGTGAAAGTCAAAATAAAAATCATGGAAAACTTGATATTTATTTTTTATTTCGTTCTTATGTACCAGATGGAATTATTTTATATCGTTATGCACAAGGTTTAAATGAATATTTTGCTATTGGTTTAAGAGCTGGAATATTAACATTATTTATGGATTTTGGTTTTGGTAAACGACAAATAGTTAGTGATGAATCAACAAAATTAGCAGATGGAAAATGGCATGAAGTACGAGTAACAAAAATTGGTACTGATAAGTAAGATAATTATTATATATTTCATATGTATTTTTCATAGACTAACGTATAAAAAATATCTTATTAGAAATAGAAACTTCAATAGGTACATATTTCTTAAGATATTATGTCAAGCGATGTATAGTTTTACATTATCGACTCACGAGAAAATTTCAAATAGAAGGAAATGACGTAATTCTGTACTCTCAGAATAAAGGACTACATGGAGTCCAATCAGGCGCGTACCCAGAATTTTTGGGTTTGGTGGATCTCAGTTTCAGAGCATGGAACCCAGATGAAACTTATGGAGGCTGATACCCAGTCAAACAAAAACTTTGAAAAACGCGTTTAAACGCACAATCGGGAACCGCGATTGTAAGCCATAAACGCTCATTAAAAAAACGCACTATTATTCTAGAACTTAAAAATAATACGTTTTAACGCTCCAAAATTGGAGTTTTCGCCGTTTTAACGCCCATAAAGTTACAAAAAACGCCAACAAACACGTTTTCGTGCGTTCTTTTAATGAGCGTTAATGGCTTACAATCGCGGTTCCCGATTGTACGTTTAAACGCGTTTTTCAAAATTTTTGTCCGACTGGGAAATGATGAGTTTATATGAAACAATTTTTGCGATTGGAGTTTGCAAAAAAAAAATTATTTTTTTTGGGCCCCCCCTAAAAAATTTGTTGCTTTTAGTAGTATTCTGTTTCTTAGAGTTTGATCGCAATCTACATCGAATTTCATCGACAGATTTAAAATTTCATCTAAAAATATGCAGCCGTTCAAACGTTATAACGTTTTAAATTTTTGCAAAATGGCGCAAAAATTTTCATAAAAATTCAAAACGTTATAACTTCGGAACGGCTGCAGATTTTTAGATGAAATTTTAAATCTATCGATGAAATTCGATGTAGATTGCGATCAAACTCTAAGAAACAGAATCCTACTAAAAGCAAAAAAGTTTTTAGGGGGGGCCGAAAAAAAAAATAATTTTTTTTCGCAAACTCCGATCGCAAAAATTGTTTCATATAAACTCATCATTTGGGTCCAATATCAGCCTCCATAAGTTTCATCTGGGTCCCATGCTCTGAAACTGAGATCTACCATAGCCAAAAATTCTGGGTACGCGCCTGAGTCCAAGCCTGTGGAAAAACAACGTCGTTATCCTCCACATACTTCCACTCCACTCTCACTATAGAATTCGTAATTCCACTGTACTTCATAGAGTACGTAATTTTCTGCTTGAAAAATCTTGCTAAATTTGAAAATTGCTGTTGATTCGCTACAAAAAACGACAGGATGTGGATGTTACTGTTTATTATATATGACTTTTTTTCTTTTTTTTTTTTATTGATTGATATAAAGAACGAGTACTATCAATTTTATCTAAAAATATTATTGATATAATATTTATTTTTTAGAATCGAATTAGTTGTTGATAATCGTGTAAATCGTTCAACATTATCAGGTAATGGTATTCGAAATGCTGTTTCACTTCAACCTGTACTTTATATTGGTGGAATACCAAATAGTAATCAAATTAATTTAACAGATTCTGGTCTTAATTCTTATGGATTTCAAGGTTGTTTATCAAGTTTTATTGTTGATGGTCGTTTACTTGATTATCAAACAGCATTAGTACTTCATGGAAAAATTAATATGAATATTTGTTCAGGTAAATAATATTTTAAATATTATTTTTTTTTTTGTTTTCTCTTTTAATTTTAATAAACGAGGAGAAAACTTCAGTAGATTTTTCAGATATAACATCAAATGAAAATAATGGTAAGCAATTGTTTGTAGTCCATCTTATGTTCTTGTTCTGTTCGTGATTAATTAGCAGAAAACAAAAAAAAAAAAAAATGTCTCTATTGAATTCTAATTCAAATTTTTTTTTTTTTTTTTCATATAGATTTAAATAAACTTTGTTATGATTTTACATGTATTCATTCTGGTATATGTTTAACAAATGATAATGATGATGGACCTCAATGTGATTGTATTGAAACAGCTTATATAGGTGAACGTTGTGATAAATGTATGTTAATAAAAATTTTTTTTTTTTTTCTTCAAAATTAATTTGAATGAAGTTTTTGTTTTTAAAAATAGTACCTAATGGTTTTTATTTTGGTAAAAATAATTTAATTGGTTCACTTGAATATGTTATGGCACAATCACGTCAAACTGAACATGATATAATTACATTTGGTCTTCAAACATTTTCTATATCAGCTCAAATATTTCGTCTTGAATCTGATTTAAATTTATATTATCTTGAATATGAAATAGTATGTATTTAGTATTTTTGTTCTCAGGGGCGTAACTAAGGTACCAGAGCAGGGGGGGGGGGGGGGGCGGAAGCCTAGTTTTTCGTTTTGCTTCAGGGGGGCCGCGAAAAGCGCAAAGGCGCGGGGTAGGTTTTTCAGGGGTGAA
>CAJNSZ010000281.1:0-23280 GCA_905329745.1 Rotaria sp. Silwood2 | reverse complement strand
GGGGGGGCTGCGCGGGTCGGGCGGGCTTGATGCACCCGCCCGCCCGCGCCGCGGGGGGGGGGGGGTAGCTTTCGAGATCTTCCATGTTTCATGAAGACTACCGATCGCTATCAAGCCCGGGGGGCGCAACTCTATTTTCATCACCAAAAAAAACGAAATTTTAAAAAGCAGGGGGGGCGTAAACCCCTTTTTTCCCACTAATTTTCAGAAGCAGGGGGGTCGTTACGCCCCACGCGCCCCCCCGTAGTTACGCCCCTGTTTGTTCTACACAAAAGAAAAATTTTGTTATTTATATGAATATATTTATAGGTACGAGGACGATCATATATAAAATTAAATTTAGGCGAAAAACAATCAGATATTTATTCAGCTATAACTCATATAACAGATGGAATATATCATGCAATTAAAATAATTCGAAAATTTTCAATTATTGAATTATATGTTGATGGTATTAGAATTAAATTAGAAGGTGGAAATAGTAAGTTAAAAAGAAAGAAAAATAATAATTATTGAATATATATTTATAGAATATATACATCAATTAGAATCAAAATATTTTCTTGCACAACGACGATTAAGAATTGGAAATTTTAAAAATATTTCACAATGGAATGGAATTCTTGCTGGTAAGTTAAATTATTTTTCTTTTATCTTTGAACAGGTTTTGATTCGTTTCGAAGACTTTGTAATGATAATTATAAGTATTTATATCTATTTGAATTATTATTACATAGAAAAGAATATATTTCTAGGATGTTATATAGATTGATTAAATATGATGAAAGAGAAAAGAAAAATATACTATTTGATATTGAATGGTTTTTTCAAGTCAATATAGAAAATGCTCGTAAAGAATATGAAGTCTTATTTTTGTTGAAGTGATTAAGTTTTTGCACTTTTAGAGAACTATAATAATCGCGTTCTCCTTCCATATCTGCAATATTTATGATTAGAGTTGAAATCTTTTTTTACTGATTCTAGACACTTTGGAAAGTGTCTATTCTTTTTCTGTCCTTCTATTCGAATAAAAGAATTAAAATACGGAACACATTAGAAAAAAAATTAAAGATAAGTTTTCGTTTATGGAAAGCGGACGCGGGGCTTAGATTCTCGGAAAACTATATGAATATGTTACCTGACTTGGCTCGTATAAGAATTTATAAAAAAATAGTTTTGGATGCTTTTATAAACGATCTTTGAAGTTATTTGAATGGATAAATAATGTTTACATCTTTGAGTCATATCCCCGAAGTAGATTTTATATATAATATGATATATAAAAAAATGAATTTATTATTTTTCTGTCTTTGTCATGTTGTTGAATGGTACAACAAATATAAAGGTAATGATAGGTAGCATCATTTATTTTGATATATCTCGTGAGAGAACGAGATTAAAAAAAAAAAAATTTTTTTATATTTTTGTTAAAATTAATTTTTTCGGTAACGATTGAACGGCGGATAAATATTTTTCTCAACATACTTAATTCTAGAGAATTATTGTTTTCTTTATTAATCATCAATGCTGGAAAGGTAGCAGCACTGGCCAAGTTCCCAGGAGTCAGGAACTCATTGGGAATTGGGAACTCAAATGGTGTGGGTATTTTTGAAGAAAATTTTTTTTCGAAAATCGGACTTGAGGACCCTAGGGTTTGAGGCTGCGGACGGGAGACAGTCACCAAAGCGTAACGAATTACCTGGGAACGTAACGGTAACGTCCCACACCGTTTGAGTTCCCATTGAGTTCCCGACTTCTGGGAACTTGGCCAGTGCTGTTTCAAAAATATCGTTTCTAGAGTTCAGAAGTGGCAGAATAGGTACCGTCAAAAAGTTTATATTTTTCAATATCACTTATTTTTTAAATTCAAATATGAAAAACACAAAACTAACCTTGAGGATTGTTTTTCTACGACTAAAGTGATCAAAAAACTGGTCGTGTTAGAGGTCAATGACTTATACATTTTAATACCTTTAGAAATTATCATTAGGAGAATTTTGCACACAACGAATAATCGAAGCGCAAATTTTTCTGTTGGAGTATATCTTGCCAAAACTAGAGTTAACAAGTTAATTAAGAATGTCAACTTTAAATTAGAATTTTTTTTTTTTAGGTTTAACATTTAATCGTCAATCAATATTTGATAGTCTTAGTTTTACACTTATTCGATCAGGTGATGTCGAAGAAGTCTATCCTGATCAATATATTGGTCAATTTAATTTAACTTCAATATCATTTATATCTTCAATAGATACATCTATTCTTCCAACAAGTACATTAATAACTTCAATAATAAATCTAACAAATGAAAATTCAAGTATTCCAATTCTTGGTCATTTATATCATAATGAACCAATAACAAAAATAAATATTATAACACCAAAATCAATTAATAATCGAGGAATATTTTTTCAATGGTTATTTAAACAAATAAAATATTTTCCTATACGTAGTCTTATAATTGGTTTAATTATAGCTAGTTGTTTTGTTTTCTTTTTATTATTTATAATTATACGTTTATATTGTAAAAATCGTTCAATTGAAAGAAAAAATCTTTCATGTAAACATCATCAAACAAATGGTAAAATATATTCACAATTACATCAACAAAGTAAACGTTATTCAATTGTACCAAGTGATAATCATGAATCAAAAAAACGTGTACCAAAATTTCTTCGACATTTACATACAAATGAAACAAAATCAACATCATTTCGTTTATCAGCAAATGGTGGTGATAGTTATCATCTTATATCATCTATACAAGATAGTAAATCATTACCATATCGTAATTCTGATTGTGTTTTAAGTGAACATTGTTGTGTACATTCAAGTTTATCTCAACCAATATCATCATCATCATCTATATATCATCAAATAAATCGTTTAATGTTATCAGGTAGTGATCCACCATTACCATTAACTAATGTTTCACAATCACATTCTCATCAAATATCAACAGCAACATTACGTTCATTAAAAAAAGAAATTGATAATTCAAGTGCACAAACATATTCAGCTGTTTATTCATGTGATCTTGTGGCAAATTTAGATATTGATCAAGATATTACACAAAAACGTTCATCTATAAAAAGAAGATCTATTTTGAAAAATACTCATTCATCAATAATTCAAACTAAAATTTTATTTCTTTATGTTAAAAATCTTGTTGATTGTTATGCATTACAACCAAGTAATAGAACAAATAAAGAGCCCATTGTTTTAGCTACAGCTGATGAGAATCGTATTCAATTATCTCATGCTCTTGTAAGTAAATATTATCATTGATTTTATTCTCATAAAAAAACATATTCTAATTCTTCAATTAAATTTATGTTATAATTGATAATTATTAATAAACTTGTTGAAATATTTCTAGTATTATCTATCAAACCATCCTATGATGTAATATTTACAAAACATTTTTCCTTTTTTTTTCGATATATTAAACTCTGTAGTTTTCCGAGAGACTAGTAGTTTCCTTTAGTCATTATCAATATTGACAACGTACTCATATACAGAATGGATAAAAGTCTTTTACGCCCTTTTGTATCTCAATCTTAGCACTCCTTATACAGTTTATTTTAAGAAAAAATAATCCGGACGTATATGTTCAACAACAATAATAATTATAAGAAGAAAAAAACAAAAGGAAGACGAAAGGGAAAGAAAAAGATAAGGAAAATGCGTGTATTTATATATATTGGTTGAATCACGGCATATTTTGAACAATAGTATATATAACAATGATCACGCTATACGTAGAATAAAAGATTATCGGAAGTTGATCGCACCATATAGAAGACAAAGCATAATGTAATTAAGATGATAAAATGATAATAGTGTCATTATCAACGGTTACCTCGGTAAACTCTCAACTAGCATACATGTCATAGGACGAAAAATTTGCGTGCATATACTCAACGAAGAGTGTAGGTCTGAGATATAAGCTTACCTCAATTATTTAACAGGAACGAGAATTATGATTGATTACACCCATTAATTCTTTAAGCTTTATCATTCTGAAAAAGAATAACTTTGTGGATTATTTCTTTTTGCATTATTCAAAGATTTCTTATGGTTGTTTACCACATTAATTTCATCGAAGTTTATCAATCGTTCCTAGAATTGTAACCATTCGTTCTATGATCATTTGGATCGGAATTAAACTATCTACTGATCTTTACAGATCATAACACACTAATAGTTCAGTGAATTGAGCTGAAGTATGTACATAATTACCTACAAACTTTATGAAAAAGTCTTATACTAAATAGAAATACCATTCGAATATAAGAGACTCAGAAACAGCAATCTTAGATTAAATAATCTAATCTTTAGACTAAAAACCGACCACAGACTGAGCTTTAAAATTATCTGACACTCTTTTCCTAGGTTACTTGCTTGAAGCGAAGACAGGTGTCCTTCATTATAGTGCTTGTTGTATTTAAGTAATCAAAGCGATTTCGCACTTCTGAATAATATTCTTCATGCAGTATCTTCACACAAATTTTCACATCTTCAGCATTATATAATAATTGATATATGATGGCGAGAGATTTTTGTTTATTACTGTACAAGATCCAATTATATGTTTACTACATATTATGATTTTGAGTGTTTGTTTTTTTTTTTACAGACAGGAAGTTTTCATTCTCGATTACCAATCGCATCAGCTGGTTCTTGTCATAATCTATTATTTTCATATAATGGTCAATATCTAATTGGATTATTCTATGAAATAACATCAAATTTAAATCCTTATGCTGTTAAAATATGGTCATCAAATGATTATTCAATTCGTCCAAATTTACATCCAATAAAATGTTCAATAGCATTAACATCTCAACATTCATCTATACTTTATATGGCTGGTAAACAAAAATATGGTCGTGGTATATCACTTGGTTTACTTGATATTGATACATGTAATCTTATACGTGAACTTAAATCAGATCCTGATACATCAATAGGAGATGAAATTCAACGAATTATTCTAACAAAAAATGAAACATATGCACTTATTGCATGTACAGAACATGCAAGTACATATACATGTTTTGTTATTTTTAAATTAGAAACAATAATAAATCAAAATGATGAAAAATCATCATTAACATCAAATTCATTGAGTAATTGTACAATGATTTTAACTAGATTTGATTCAGATTCAAATAATACATTTTCAATAAATGATACTAATAATAATAATAATGATAATAATAATATTATTGATCAACGTATGTTAACTGTATTACGTACAAATCAAATACTTATATGGAAATTAAATGATGGAGAAATTTTATTTAATTATGATTTTCATCATTTAAATTCTGATAATGATAATCTACAACAAATACTTAATTGTCAAATGAATGATAATCGTTTAATGATACTTATTGAACAAGGTTTAATACATATATGGGATATAACATTTATGACAGGTCAATTTTCATTAATTGCAACTATATCTGATCCATTAGTAAGTTATGATTTCTAGAAAAACAAAAAAAAAAAGTTTTATTTGAAATTCTCTTCAAGCTATCAACTATTATTCTTAAATTGAATATTAAGATTATTCAGAAAAAAAAGAAAAAGTCGAAAATATTTTCAACATCTTTTTTTTGTGAGAGACGATCATAGATGGGAGCATACCTGTTAAAAATTGCTCATGGCCAGGAGTGTTGTGTTTCGAAGTCACCAAGACGTTTTCGCATCTCCGCTCATGAAAGGCATCATAACAATACACCCCCTTCTCCTTGCAATGCATGTTATTGGTACATGATCAAAGATCGTATATCAATAATGTTTCGGTATAATATATATAAACTACTTCCTCATTACATTACTTGAAAATTAATTAGAGTCCTACACGAAATCAACTAAATCTTTTGGTGAAAATTCAGCTGTAACATATGAATTTTTGAATAATAGGCTTTGCTCTACGAAGTAATGCATTTTTTGAGGTCTCGCGAATATCTTATAGAAACATCTAAACACGAAACAAAATCAGAGTTAAATTCAAGTTCTATTTTTGACTTTTCTGTCATTTCCATAGACCTCATATGTTAAAAATTGAAACTATTAACTCTTTAAATATCCATGCCTCTACCAATGAAAGCAATTTCCTTATCATTTATTATGGACTGTTGAACTTAACACTTCACATCAAGTTTAAACAATTGTGTTAGCCAAATACCATTCAACTCAAGTTTTTTCTCTACTTCACTACAGATTCATTAAAGTGTTTATCTGAGATAGAGCTCTTGCTAAGTCTGAATAATAATTAGATTTCAGCAAACGATTTCTCCGCTATTGCGACGAGAAAACATTGTTGTCAGGACTAATCCGGAGACCATCAGTAGATCTTGTCTTAAATGGCTTACGGACAACAACATGACGAATCCATACTGAAGTAGAGAAAAAGTCGAAAGAAAAAAAAAACTGATTCATTCCCTAATCGATATATCCATCGAAACTATGCATTGTTGATCTTCTACAGACTCATCAAATATAGTATAATCATCTTTTACATTGATGTATATATCAAAGTATAATCTATGTGATATTGAAAATCGCACTTTGATATCATTTTATTCTTTTGAGTTAATAAAAAATTAAAAAATAAAAATGTAATTTATTCAGGAGATTTGTAGTTAAAAGGTTAAGTGAAATGATGGATGAAGACATATGTCTCAGAATAAAATAATCTCTTTATGATTAGCAAAAATAGTTACATCGTATTTCACATTTTAATTCCACATAAATTGCTCTAACAATTTCTTCTTCTTTTTTCTCAAAACAAGAAATAATGGTTTCATAAAAGAAAAAGATATGTGGATATTTTTGACATAATTATTAGGAAAAATATTTAAGTTCATAGTATTTTTGAAAGACATAATTATCCTATTAAAGCTTTGAAATAAAACTATCCGACAGTAATTTATAGAATAGATTAACGTTTTCAAAAGCTTATGAAACATTATCCGTGGGTTTAAATTTCTTTAACCTTTAAATGAATTTTATCTCATAGTATTTATATATAGATATAAAAATATATTACATAGAAAACCTATGAGTTCATTGAATCATTTGTAAATGAACTAATCTTATATATATATTTCATCATCAATGAATTTAACACTATTTTACGTAGGAATACGATGAAATAAATGAAAACAATCATATAAGTGCAAACATTGAAAACTATTTAGTGTATAATAATGTTCAAGAATCACATAAAAAGATATATTTTCTTCTTGTTTAATTTGGCAAGGAAAGTAGTTCGACAACTAATTAATTGTTTCTTTTTTTTTTTTCATTCAGAAAAACTTCGAACTCTTAGTTTATTACTACAGAAATTCTATAAGTTTACAATAGTTTTTAAATGTATGCCGTACTTCTCTCTATTCCAGGCTTATTTAGAAAATTTATCTTCGAATTTCAATTATGAAACTTTATATGAAGATAAGTATTATATTATGAAAGTTTCAGATTGTTTTATGTACTTCTATCTAGATATGAGGATATCAAATAAGGCAAACAGATCTATGTATAGTAAAGGTGAATAGTTACTGGAGTACCTGCATCGGTAAAAAAAACAATTCATCTCAAACTATGATTTTATAGGTTAATGTTGTACGATGTATAGATGGTTTACTTTGTATACTATATATTGTTTGATATCTAGATCAATTATATCCTTAAGTAATTAGTTTGATTAACAGTAAGGAATACCACAGAGTGAGAGTTGTTACCGGTCTGTTAATAGCGTTTACATTTTATCAAAAAATAATAATGTGAAATGAATGCTAAAAAAAAACATGTTAAGAATCAGAAATACTGTCATGCATATTTAAAAAATATAGTTTTATCATAGCTGTTTCTGTGTAAAGTTTCAAGTTGAAATTGGAAAATAAGTTTTTTCTGAGGAAGACTATGACATTTATTTAAAAGTGCAATATCTTCCTGCAGTCATAAGCTAACGACATAAACTCTTTTGAGAGCATTTGCAGCTCATTTGGTGATGTAGTGTCGACATGAAAAAAAGTGATTTATTAAATTTTACTAATGAGATATTTATGAGAGAAACATTGTGACAAAAAAGATTGTTACTCTAATGAATTTTTTGTATTATAAAGATATGATTTTATTTTTGGGAAGCTGATTGTTTATGTATGTTTAATAATGATGTTAAACAGAAATTCTAGACTGTTTTTATTTTGTTTTTGTCTGTAGACATAATAAATTTTCAAGAATTAGTTGTAGTAATTAATTTAATACTAATACTCATCAATTTTGATCTGTTTTAAGTTTTAGAATTTAAGTAACATACAAAATTTAATGAATAATAGATTTTATAGACATTCATGATATAAAAAGTTTAATTAAATAGACTTATTAATCAAAACTTTGTATTTAAAATGTCAAGTCAACTTCTAAAATATGTTTTATCTTAGAAATTAATTCAAGTAGAATGCTCATCATTAAACTAACATGTTTATTCATGTTATTTTAAATTAGTTTTATCAAAATAATTAAAAAAAAAAAAACTTGTTTTACACGAATACTTTATATTGTATTGATACAAAGATTTTCAATGGATTATATTTGTCTATAGAGAATTTTTAAAGATATTTACTATTTTGATTTTATTCTTTCACATAACTATTTCATCGAAGCAAATATGAATATGATCTGTCAATTGACACTAATCATGAACTTGATATACAATTACGGCACATTTTTTTATTTGCTTCTATGCTTCTTTTTCATAGGAAGAAGACAGTGTCAATATGTCAGATTCTGTTTTTTTTTTGTTTTCCTCTTCGTTTATTGTTTTTTAAAAAAAAACAACTTGCAAAAGAAATAATCTAGTAAATTACTTTAGCTGAACATGAATTATACATAATCATATAAATTTGCTTGATTATTTTTCTTATAAACGAAATCAAATATGTTTTGGATTCAAAGGTGTATAATTGTCTGACGCCATTCTCACTCTTAGTCGCTAACAGACTCTGTGACTTTTATAATCATGAATGTTTTCAATATTAAATACATGCATGAGTAGTATTTTCTTTTATATCCTATTGAATATACACTAGAAGATAAGTCTAGTTTTGGTTTTTTGGAATGCATCTATATGAACATAGTTTATCTTTTCTCACGTTTTTTATATTATCTTAAATGTTCTTATATATGTAGTAGTCTATGTCATTAATACTAGACTATTTTACTGAAAGTCGGTCAAAATGACATAAAACGTTAATAATTAAATCAAAATTTCGTGACAGAATCTATTAAACTATCCCTCGAAAGAAGGAAAAAAAAATTATTTATTATTCTAGAAATTAGTAAAAACAAAAGAAACATGATGATAAATTCTATATTTGAAATCCTTTAGATTCATTCAATTAGTTGGCTTGATCAACGACATTTTCTTTCAGTTGATAATGATGGTCAACGTATTCGTACATGGAATATACAACGTAAAGATATTCTTAATGAATTAATATCATCACAAAATATACTTCAATCATTTCATGTACATTTATTAACAAATGATTCTAATAAACGACAAGAATATTTAATTATTGGTAAATCAATTAATGAACGTGATTTACTTATATTTGAATATACACAACCATATGATGATCAAACTGATTCATCGAATATTTCTGTTTGTTAGTTGTATTGTTCGTTTTCTTTTGTGACTTATTTTGTCATGTATATGAGCTTCGAAAACAAAAAAAAAGATCATATTAGATCAGATATAAAATTGTATTTCTGTGTGTGTGTGTGTGTTTTTTTTCTATTTTTGTTATTAAATCTATCGATGTCAAATGAAACAAAATAAAGAACACGAACTTACTACTCTGACTTTCTAACTTATCATGTCATTATTTAATTGTTATTATAACATTAGATTTTAGAGTTGATATAAAAACAATCTATTCTTATATATTTATTGTAGTTTCATACCTATGAACTCCTATTTTTTGCACTATTATTATTATATATTATAATTGAATTTCGTAAAACTTTAACAAAAAAAAAAAAAAAAATCAATGATAATTTTCAATAATTATGGTCAATGAATATTTAATCTACTCTTCTGATTAAACACATACTCTATGGAATTAAAGCGCTGCTCGAAACACATCTGTTATTGACTGTCAATTTGATTTAATAGTAGAGGTGAAAAACTAAATAAATGAACTCTGTGCTACTTGATATAGAAAATAGAAAGTGCTTGTTGAAATCCTTTTTTTTGTTTTGTGGTTATTAATGAGTTTTATTTTCTTTCATAAAAATATTACATTGTTCAACATACGGACACACTTTAGCCGATATAAAAGCCGTGAGAAAAATCAATTTCAATGGTTTCTTTTTTTTTTTTTTCTTATTCATATTTATGATTATTTCTTTTTCAATGTTGATCGTTCGTGTTCTTTTTGTATCAATCACTGCAATACAAACTTCAATCAATTGATATTTTGTGACAGAGAATTATGATGATAAAATATAGATGAGTTGAGTTTTGTTACTTGTCGAATAATTGATTTGAAAATCACTACATCTTAATTTATGACATGTCTAATTGTTGTCAATCGTATTTTTCTGGTTTTCTTTCTATTTTTCTCTTTTTTTTTTTTTTTTTGGTTGTTGTTGTTGTGGTTATTGTTCTTCTATCATTTACTTCGTCTTTTTCTCTTTGCACAAGTAAAGTAATTTGCGTGTCTATTGTCGTCATTGTTCATCGAAATGATAATGGTAGCTACGTCTATGCTAGAAATGGTTTTTCTCATCCTTTATTAATTCTAATATAATCATGAAATGAGAGAAAGAGAAAGAGAGCAGACAAGCCAACAGGAAAAATGATGAAGATGATTGCAGATGGAAAAGAAAAGTTGTTATAAGGCTATCTTCACTAACTCTTATTCTTTTATATACATGCTTATTTAGTTCTATTATTCATCTCATTTACAACAAAACCTCACACAATTATTAAAAGATACATGTTCTTTGACATGATATAAATAATCAATGGAAAATTTTGATATATTAACATCATATTCAACAACTGTATATGATCATTTAAATTTTATTCATTATGAAAATATATCTCCATTATCAACAATAAATGAAACAGATGATTTTATTTCAATAAATAAAAATGAATTAAATTGGCCTGTATTAATTTTATCAATATTAGCTATATTTGGTATAGTTGGTAATTTATTAGTATGTGCATCGATTTCACTTGATAAACAATTACAAACTGTAACAAATTTTTTTCTTTTTTCATTGGCTATTGCCGATTGTCTTCTTAGTCTTGTCGTTTTACCATTGGCGATTATAAAAGATTTTCAGGGTAAGTTACAATTTTTTCATTGAAATATATTTAATAAGTTTTTTTTTTGTTTCTTCTTCTTTTGCTTTTGATATTTATGAAAGTATAAGAATGATTATTTCTATGTTAATTACAATAGAGAGATGTATCGAAAAAGTAATGAAAAGAATGCTATTAAGAATTCAGCCTTCTTTTTTAGCACGTCAAGAATAACTAGTGTTATAAGAAGTACTTTGTTTTTTCCTTTATAAGCATATACGTAGGTGTATGATTACTTTCATATTCATTATATATATATATATATAATGAATAGAATTTACAGAAACTTACTGTAAATGATATTTCAATATATGTCATATTTAATAGATTATATTAAACCATGTAGATTCTTTAATATTTAATAACCTTTTAAAAATTAAAATAAATATGAATAAAATTAATGAATAATGTTGAAGAGTACATAATCATTTCATATTATATATCAACAAAAGATTATAAATAATTCTATGATGAAAAATATATAATGTTTACTTACAAAATCTTCATAGATTCATCGTTCATAATAAACTTATTATCCTCTAGTTAATTGTCTGTTGAATAGATAATTCAATATTAATATTTTGTTGTTCTTGTTTTTTTTTAAATAAATAGATTAAGATTATGTAATATTCTTTTAACATTCTAACAAAAATATACTGAATTATATTTAATTAACTAAATATAAATACTAGAACATATGATGATTATCACATGAATAAACGATTTCTTTTTTTTTTTAATAATTAGGTTCATGGCAATTACCAATAATATTTTGTAATCTTTATGTTTTTCTCGATGTTTTATTATGTACAACATCAATATGGCATTTAACAATTGTTTCAATTGATCGTTTTCTTTATATATCTCGTCCATTTCGTAGTCGAGAACGAAGTAAATTTAAAACATTTGTTGTCATTATTTTAATATGGACATTTTCAATTGCTATATCATGTACTATACTTATACTTGGTTTTACTAATGAAAAAAATATATTAGTAATAAGTAATGATAATAAACGATTTTGTGCTTTAAATAATAATACATTTATAATATATGGTTCAATTGTATGTTTTTGTGTACCATGTATATTGATGCTTGTTACATATTCATTAACAATTCGACGTCTTCAAAAAGAAGCAGCTAAATGTTATTCAGATCCTGATGATCATTCAATAATGATGTCACAAGCATCAGCTCGTTTAAGACGACATAAATCAACAAGAAAAATTCGATCATCATCACATAATAGTAAAAAAAACGTATTAAAAGATTTAAGTAGTTCAACACCAATACAAACACCAACATCATCTCGTTCAATAGCATTACTTGAAACTGATAGTAAATCAAATCATCTTGAATGGCCGTAAGTCTTTATTCTTTTTTACTTTTTCATTGTTTATTGACATCTTGTTATTTATCATAAAAATTAGTATTCAACTTTCTTCTTCTTTTGACTCATACATAGAAAATCCCATGAGAGACTATTCTTTATATATATATATATTCTATTCCCTTAGAGAACTCATCCAAGCATAATACTAAAAAGAATATAAATGAAACCTCAGTTGCATATTAATATTGACCTTGATATGATTTATTTCTTGTTTTCTAGTAAATCATCAAGATCATCATTAGCTTCAAATACACCAAATACACATCAACGTTCATTTATTCATCGTACATTTGTACAAAAAGCAGTTCATGCATTTAAAGGTGGTACAGAAACTACAAGTGAACGTCGAGCAATGAAAGTTTTGGGAATTGTATTTTTTGTTTTTCTTGTTGCTTGGCTTCCATTTTCAATATTAAATATTCTTTCAGTTGTTTGTCCATCATGTGGTATACAAGCATCATTACTAAATTTAACTAGTTGGCTTGGTTATATATCATCAAATTTAAATCCAGTAAATAAAAAATTTTCTCATCTAATTTTTTTCTTTTTCTTTTATTATAGATTATTTACACAGCATTTAATGTCCGATTTCGTCGTGCTTTTGTATCGATATTAACTTGTCAATTGAATTATTTTTCTCATAAACGTAAACGAAATAATTTATATATATTTATTGCTTCAAATAATAATCAACAATCAATATCTACTGATCAACAACAGCGATTTTTTTCATTACATCGTTTACCTAAAAAAAGCAATAGTTTTACTTAAAATTTTCTTGTTTTTTTTTATTTTTATTTTTAATGCATGTTTAACGCGTTGTTTTTTTTTTTGCTTCTTTGCATACACAAACGGCGATGAAGATTGATTTCAAAAGGGGAAAGAAATACAGAAAATGCAAAAGAAAAAAAAAAAAGAATGAAAAAAATGAGAGTATTTTTGTCAATCAATATTTGTCTTTGGCACAACATTGTCAGGTGAAAATTGTTGATGTAAATACAAAAGTGAATATCGATGAGCAATGGGAGTTGTTTTTCCAAGTACAATTAGACGAATTTGTTCCCCTTATGATGAACCATCAGTTAGAGTTGTAATTATTGGTCTTGATTCGGCTGGTAAAACAACATTAGTTCAAAGATTTAAAAATTTAGTTGATTTACAAATTGATACGCATGCATCTTTTATTGAATCTATAACAACAGAACCAACATTTGTTTATCAAATTGAAACGGTTTCTCCACGTCTTTCACCAGTTGCATTTAATCTATGGGATTTAGGTGGACAAGAAAAAACTCGAGAATTATGGAGATTTTATTTAACTGGTATTCAAGGTATGATAAGAAGAAAAATCATCGTTTGTATTGATTTGATTTTTGCTCGTAATCTTTTTTTTTTATGTCAAAGAATAATTATACTTAAGTTGTATGCAATTGAAATTTTCCGTAAAATAATTTTTTTCTTTTTTGTCATTGCATTTTTCTTGCATGATTAGATAGTGTGTATTAAGTTGTCGAGAGAGAGAAAGTGTCTCTTAAATGTTTAAAAATAGATTTTTCATAAAACTTTGAATATGAGATATTATTTCAAAATATGTCAAGTTTTGGTGTATCATGGAACTTTATATGTTTTTCTTTTCGCTTTGTGCAATTTTATTAATAATTTTTTCCGAGTTTGACATACATACTTGACTAGACAAAAGTAGTTTTAAAATTACTTTTCTTTAGTCAAATGTTTTGTAAACCTGGAAAAAAAAATATTTATCAAGTTGAACAGATGAAATAAAAATTTAAATTCAATGATACATGAAAATTTTGACATCTTTTATAATGAAAACTAAAATTTATGGTTTCTTCAAAGTTTTTTTAAATTGGAAAGACATTTTTCTTAGCCTACTCAATATATGCGCTATCTAATCATAGAGAAAAAAAAAGTAGCGGAAATTTTGAGTTGAGTACATTTTATGAATAGATAGAGTTATAAAAATAACTTTGGATATTAGAGATTCAAAAATAATCTAATTATTTCAATTATCTTTTCTTCTTGTTGTTTTAAATGATGTTAAGACATACATAGAATAGATTTAAAAATTGACCAATCGATTTTTCATGTTACTATAACTCATCTTCTGTATTTTAGGTTTCATCTATTCCTATTTAATTTTTTTGGATGTTCAATAGACTTTATTCTTTACAAAGCTATGCTTATAAAAAATAAAATACTCTACAAAAATAGAAATTGCTTTTACTAGGATTCTACAAAGTTCTACTACAATGAACTACTGATAAGATCTTTAACAAAAACTAAACGACTATAAGAATCTAGATAAATTTGATAGATAAGCAAACATATTAAATCTCATTCTTGTTTCGATCTCCGATGAGCCAATTATTCTTATCATTTTCAATGTTATGAATTTTTGCTGCTTAATTCTTAACATCATGATTAGTTTTTCGAGATTTAAAATAGAATCTCATAGAGAATTTTTTTTTTTAGCATAAACAAAATTAATATGACAAGATTACATTCGTGCGGAACAATCGTTTCCCTTTAAATCTTTAATATTTTCATGAGTTCTTAAAAAAGAAAAAATATGTTGAACTTTGATTATAAACTATGAGTGTTAGCGTTCCGTTCCTAGGAAGGGAAACACGACATGCATTTCTTGTACTTTTAACGGAAGCCAATTTTATAAAAATGACGAATTTTTATAAAGTTTAATCAAAGATAATCGGGCTCGAGGAATCAAAATCTATGATAGACGTTTCGAAATTCTGAGCCTAATTTTTTAATAAGATAATTCTCAACTCCGATTACATTTTGGTCAAACTTTATAAAAATTCGTCATTTTTATGAAATTGACTTCCGTTAAAAGTAAAAGAAATGCATGTCGCGTTTCCGTTCCTACGAACTGAATGCAAAAATGACACTCATAAATATAAGCTAAACAGAATAGAAATACTAAAAAAAATATTTATTAATATAATGTTCAATTTCGAATTCAACTATTTGAACAACGCCCAATGAGTCAATATTATTAGATATAACTTGACATAAAATAACAACCAACACTCGAAACTTATCGAGCTTCAAATAATAATAAACTTTCAATAATATTTATCCTGATTCTTTTAACTTTATGCATATGACATAGAATGTTTTCATCTAAGTAATCCTCCTACGACAGTCTGAGTCACATAAGAAGAAACATTTTTCGCTGAAAATTAATGATCTCATATTGTAATAGTAGAATACAGAAAAACAGAAGATATTTATCTCTAAAGATACTCTAATTATTAAAAATTTAAAAGGAGCATAAAGGTATGATTTCCGTGATTAAATAGGATAATTATAAGATATATATATATATATCAATTGTAAGACAAATTAGAGGCTATATACGTCATATTCTTAAATATTTTAATATAAATGAATTGATTATAATAAGGTCGAGATAAATGCATACATTCTAAAATGTCATATATCGTTCGAAACAAGTAATTTACATAATTTAGACTTATCTACCATTGATATAGTTTTGTATTTGTTTTATTTTTCTTATTAAGGTGTGGTGTTTGTTATTGATTGTCATGATGAACAACGAATAAAACTTGCTAGAAAAGAACTTTTAGATTTATCAAAGAAATTAGGTCGATCATCTACTATTCCTGTTGTTATTGCTGCTAATAAACAAGATTTACCAGGTTTGTTTACAAAATTATTATTTTTTTGTTTTATCATCAAAATAATTTCATGTGTGATATTTTATTTTTAGAATCATTAAGAAAAGAAGAACTTATTGAAGCATTATCATTACCAAAAATCGAATCTAAAGAATGGAAAATATTTGAAATAAGTGCACATAGTGGTAAATATTTTTTGAAAATTAAAACTTTTAAACATTTAATTATTTTATAATAGGAGGTGGTGTTATGGAAATGTTTTCTTATTTGTCTCAGTTTATTCATAATAATCAGTAAATTTATTATGTTTATTCTGTTTTTTTTTTGTTTATTAAGTCTTTCAAAATTCAGTTAATTTTTACAAAAAAATCTTGATTAATATGTCGATTAAAATTTTTGTGTTTTAATAATATATGTTTTTGTATTTGTTCGACATTCTTTAGCAATAATATCAATTGCTTTGAAAAATTCTTTTTTTTCATCAAATTTTGTTAAATTCATATTACGTAAATTTCTCTGTGATGTTGGTAAAAATGAAAATATATCTCGTGTTTTTAATAATTTTTTTGTTATTGAACCTGAAAAAATTGTTTGAGATAATTTATTAAATATTTGTGATAATAAAGAAAATAATATTCCTATTATTAATATAATAATATAACCAAATATAATTAATAATGGCCATATTATTGTATCTATTGATGATAACATTGTTATCATATAAAATTCTTGACATGTTATTTTATTTTTATCTATATTAAATGCTGATTGTACACAAAAATTAATATGATCATCAGGATAAACTTGTATATGTGGTAATTCACTATTAGATTTTGTTAGATCATATAGAGTATATGATGTATTATTTAATGTTGAATTTGAAATACGATTAAATTGAATAAAAAGTATATTTTGCATAGGATCTATAGTACAATTTGTTATTGGAGATTCAAATTTTAGTTGAAAATCATGATAAGTATGACCAATAAATGATGGACGTATGAGCATTGGACATATATTTACCATTTTTGTTTCGATAATAGAACACAATAATAATAGGACAGAAAAAAAACGACCATTTATGTATATAAAAGATTAATCAAGTGTGACTGACTGATCCTTTCATTGATGATAACTATATTTCGAGAAACAAAAGAAAATGAATGATCATGATAAATAAATGTACTGATATAATCAATATATTTTATTCAAAATCATCATAGTGTGAAGTAGTCAAATGGATATATTATTGATTTATTATTTCGTTTTATTTTATTCACATCATATTAACAATAATCTTAATTATAACTAATATTCTACGTAGTTAGTATAAATAGAACATGAATAATTAACGTGAAATAGCGTATGAAATTAATTTGATTTTTATTTTCTTCTTATAGAAAAAGAAAATATATATATATAGTTTTATTTTTATTTCCAAAAACAAAAAATACAAATGAAACAATAATATCAAAATTTAATCATCTGAAGATTTTGAATGTTTTGAAGAAAATTTCCATGTAGTAAAATCTATATGATCAATTATATTGAAAAATACTTCAGCACATATTAATATTATTATTATCCATTCAAGTCGTACATGGTTTTTTTCATTTAAACTTGCTTGAATAACTGATATAAGTTCAAGTGAAAAATTTAAACGTTCATTTAAAACTTTTGTTCGTTTAGCTATTGTAAAATAATTAAATACTTTTTTATAAAGACTAAAAAATATAAAATAGTTATCAGACATCAAATATTTATTTTAGTTACTTTTCTAATCGACTATTTGACCAATAGAAATCTGGTGTGTCAAGAAAGTCTAAAACGAAAAAAAAAGTTGGAATAAAAATTCATTGTTACATGTTTGATATTAGAAGTTAAAATGTAAATATCATGTCTACCAAAATTACGTGAAATAGATAATGACCTATTTTAAATATTTTTTGCAAACCTAGCACGATATTTTAGAAATAAAGAACGTGATTATTCTCTTCTGTTTTTTTTTCTCTCTTAAAAATATGATGAATTGTACCATATGACACGCACATTTTATTATATCGGACAGGATACTATGGTTCTTTTAACCTTTTACTGACGTCTGTTAAATAAATACTAACTACTCTAGAAAGATAATCAAATATACAAGTCAAATTAATTTTTTATCGCTAGCACGTTAATTATTCATGTTCTATTTATACTAACTACGTAGAATATTAGTTATAATTAAGATTATTGTTAANCACCCCCTTCCTTACGGTTATGTTCCATGGAACTGTGTTCGGATCAGCGTCACTCATCAGTTATTGAAGTCTGTTTCAATTCCAGCGATTCTTTTTGAAATAGCTAATGATAAAGCTTTGTTTGGACAGTTTCCAGTCAAGATGGACATCAATCATCTCCGGCTCGAGTTCGCTTACAAGGAATTGCTTAATGAGTAGATAAATACACTTGTGTTCAATTCTTTCTTTCACGCTTCCTGGTCTATCTTATCACGATTACTTTCTATTACAGGAGACATCGCATACTGATCTATTCAGTGCGCATTTACATGCATAGCTCTGTTTCGGGAAAAATGAACATGTTTCAAAATTCGAAAAAAGAGAAATCTAGAAAACGAAAAATACGGAGGCTTCAATTTGGAAAAGAGGATTCTAAAAGAAAAATCCTGAATTTCAACATGAAAACTCGATTTTCTTGCGCGAAAATCTTTTTGTAGATTCCCGTTTCCTCGATTTTTGGTTTCCAAATTTTGACACAACACTGAAAAAATGCTGTGAACTTGAGTGACTGTCCATATTCAAGAGATTCTCCACAGGAGGCTGGAATGGCAAAAAGTGTCAGCAGTCTAGAATAGAGAAGTATCCACGTTCGAGAGGTCCCTTTCCAGCAACAATAGCTCAAGGGGACCGAAAGGTGTCCATAATAGGAAAATATCCACATAGGGTGGTCTTACTCCATATGAATAATACTGAATTTCATTTTTCGCTGTTTCGATTCACCATTAAATGCAGATCTTAGTTATGCTATTTTTACAGGCTTCTGCTCTTGTGTGGATATTTGTTAGCATTTTTCGTCCGAAAAAAAAACCAAACTCCTCTTTTCCTCTTTATTTTCAAAAATCCTCTTTTTTTACAAACTGTCGGTGGGATGCCAGATCTATAGGCAAAACTTCAGATTGAAATTTCTTAATCCCATTCTTTGAGTTAGAAGTAAAAAAGAAACTCAAATCCTTTAGGTTTTTGCATATTCTCATCGAAGATAACTTATCTATGAAATATTAGCTTGATTGACAAATCACACTTAGGAACCTTTCTCTGGTAAACTATAAACTACATTAAATGTTTAGATTTTGATACAACAGAGTATTATGTGAATCATGAGAAGAAGAAAAAAAACTGCAAAAGATAAAATGATTGTGTATTATTGTTTTTCAACATGTTTTATTAAGATGTTCCAATGTTGGAGCAAACACAGATATAAATATTGCACATTCCTAACTTGATGTAAGGCTATTGATGATTTATTGTTATGTGATACAACTAAATAAGATTTTTTGTCGATACTATTTAGTAGAGCAAAACTCATCTTGTTTCGACCGCCTTCTACATCAGACCGAAAAGCCGTTTTCTGTCCTGAAGCTGTAATTCATTGACAGAAAGTCAAACATGTTAGGAGCGATGGGAAGATTATAATTTGAAATATCAAACTTCACAAAAAGCTAAGATCAAACAAGAGAACGAAAGTGATGAAACAAAAGGTTAAAATAAACTAATTTTTCGTTAATTTCTCAAAGAAGTTTAAATTTATTTAGTGTCTATAGAAAGTATAAGAATTCTGCATCCGGCTAATTTTCTATCTAAATCTATAGCGAAAATTATTTATAGGAAATATATCGATTTATTGAATATTTGTTATTATTTTTTTTTTTGAAATCTTCTAGTATAAATCGTTTTGTTTTTAGGATAAAATGGATGTTGATATGCCAACAATCGATGAAAATCAAATAAAAGAAGTATTCGAATTAAGTTACAAAGAAAAAATTTCATCATTTGAAATACTTAATTCATCTAGTTATATAATTAATGCTGATAATAAATATCTTATGAAATTATTTTCACATTCATCAATTTCTCTTGAACAATTACAATCTATTTTATCATTATGTCAATGTAATGGAACAATTCTTGATATATCATCTATAGATCAATCTCATATTGTTATTTTTAATAATAATAATTTTTCATTAAATAAACAAATTGGTTATTTATTAGCAGAATGGCGTTTACATACACGTAATATTCTTAAAATTTCATGGAAAAATCCTTTTAATAATGAATGGTTCAATCAACAATATGCATTTATTATTAATAAAAAAAAGAATAGTTATCCATTTCTTTTATCAAATTTATATACATGTCAAGAACAAATTTCAACTATAGATGAAAATAAATTAGAAATTGGTCTTTTATGGAATAATAATCAACAATCATTTTATTTGATTGATTTAGTTTTATCTTTTCTAACAAATATTGATTCATTTAATTATAATATTAAAGAAATAATTCATGCATATGAAGAAATTATTTCATTAACAAATGATGAAATCAATCTTTTGGATATATTTGTTCGTTTACAATTTGTTTTATTATTGAATAATCAAGATATTGATGATGATAAACAATTAGATTTACTTGAACAACTTTGTTCAAATGTTTTTTTTGTTCGAAATCTAGTCAGATAATATGTTTGTTTGTTTGTTTGTTTTTGTTCATAAGTAAAATATCATTCATCGTTTGCTGTTTTTCGTTTTGTTTATATTCGGTATTATAATCTTTTCGAATTTTTATAGAAATTCTTTTCTTTCCGAGTGAGTCTAAAGGTATGAATACTGCTGCTTCGTCTCTTCTTCGGTTTGCTTAACTATTTGATTTTGACAAAAAAGAGTGATTCGAAAGTTTTGAAACAGAATGTTCGATCATTTTACGGCCTGTTAAAAATTTTAAAACTTCGGCCTTTGATCAGAATTGATGAGCGTATTTCTAAAAGACTCGGAAATAAATTTTCGATAAGTTTTAGGGCACAAAATAAAAACGTGTAAGGTATAAGTAAAAATTATTTCAAATACATAAAAAAAATGATATTCCGATCATTAGGTTTCTATGAGACGAGATTTTCGGCACGAGGTACATTGACATTCTTTAATTTCTGGAATTTTCAGACCATTCAAAGATGTATGTATAATTTGTAATCAATGAGTCCAAGAAAAATTCTGAATCTAGATTCGGAAAAAATTCTTTCAGCCTAACTCAATTTTGTTAGATTTCTGCTAGATGTTTTTAGTCAGTGAAAGAACATTTTATCTCAAAACTTTCGGATCTTACTTTATTATTTAATATACGTATATTCATACAGAAGAAACAATGCCCCGTGTTATTGGTTTAATGAGTGGCAGTTCATTAGATGGTCTTGATATCGCATGTGTAGATTTTTTTTCAACTGGTAATTATCCAGCAGAAAAATGGGTATTTAGTATTGTTCATGCTGAAACTATACCTTATTCACCTTATTGGATAAAGAAATTATCTACAGCAATTGATTTAGATGCTCGATCGTATCTTCTTTTACATACATCTTACGGTCATTATTTAGGTCAATGTGTGAATAATTTTATTGCTAAATATAATCTTAAATTAGGTGATATTGATCTTGTTGCATCTCATGGTCATACTGTATTTCATGAACCATGGAATGGTATGACTGGACAAATAGGAGATGGTTCAGCAATATGTGCTGAAACTCATTTATTAGTTGTAAATGATTTACGTTCAATGGATGTTGCTTATGGTGGTCAAGGTGCACCCATAGTACCTATTGGTGAAATATATTTATTTGATGAATATCGTCTTTTATTAAATATTGGTGGTATTGCTAATATAACTGATCGAAAAAATCAAATTGCATTTGATATATGTCCAGCTAATCGTATGTTAAATAGACTTGTTGAAAAATATTATAATAAAGAATATGATGAAAATGGTGAATATTCATCTAAAGGTGAAATAAATGAAATATTATTAAATAAACTTAATCAATTAGATTATTATAAAAAATCATATCCAAAATCTTTATCAAATTCATTTGGTCTTGATATTGTTTATCCATTATTAGAATTTGATAAATTAAATATAAATGATATTTTACGTACATATATTGAACATATTATTCAACAAATAAGTAATTCAATAGAAATGATAATTATAAATGAAAAACAAGATAAATCTACGTATGTAAATTGTAAAATGTTAATAACAGGAGGTGGTGCACATAATAAATTTTTATTTCAATGTTTAAAAAGTAAACTTAAAGAAAATTTTGGTATTGATGTTGAATATCCTGATAGAAATGTTGTTGATTTTAAAGAAGCATTAATTATGGCATTCATTGGTTTATTACGTATACAAAATAAACCAAATGTTTTAGCTTCAGTAACTGGAGCAAAAATGGATACAATAGGAGGAGCTGTTTGGAGTAATTAATCATTTTATATTGGATAATATAAACTTACACTTTTGTTTTTTGAAAATTTGATTGAAATAAAGAAAATGGATCAAATTTCGATAGTTTTTTATTGGCTTAAGTCATGCTTGAAAATATAGAAGTCTTTGTTAGATTGTAAAATTAAGAAATGTAAGTGAAAACTCCCAGGTTAATGATTCCGGCGCCTAGATTCTTGAATTTTCAGCCGAAAAAAACGATAGAAAGTCGGAAGCAGGAATCCGATGATCGATTTTTTTTTCGTTTCGAGTGGT
>CAJNSZ010000280.1:109489-129259 GCA_905329745.1 Rotaria sp. Silwood2 | reverse complement strand
AAGACTAAAGTATTAATGTTTCAATGTTAATTACTGTGTAATATCGTATGAATAAGAAAATATCTACTGAACTATCTGTAATATTTCATCTTCACATATATTAGCTGTATTATTAAGTCAAATTTATGTCATTAAATTTGAAATGCACATTGAGATTCGGTCAATTCATTTGAAATATCGTGAAAGTTAAATTAATTTGAATGTCTTCTATTCATTTAACATTCGATCGTGTTTAAATTAAAAATTAGTGAGAGGATCAAAGAATGAGAACAAGGTTTTGGTATTGAATTCGATTGAGAACCCATGAAATTTTGTTTTTGAATACAATAGGTTCTTTATCTACTTCAGTAAAGCAAACTTTATAAACCTTTCGCATATAAACTTATCACATGCACCCGTAAGAACAAGTAGAAGAAGACTAATATTTTCAATTTATCGGTCTATTTGATCAGTAGAAGATTTAATTGGAAACAATCTACAATGTGAAAACTCTTAGCTAATAAGTATTTAAGAACATATTATGTGACGTTTGTATAAATAAGAATTCTTCTTGTCATATACTTAAAATTACTGAGCAGATATATGATCACCCATGGAGCAATATTTTATCTGGAAAATCGATTGAGTTATATCGTATAGTTAAAAAGATGGAATTTCGTTGAAATGTAATTCCTTACTAATCTTTTTACTTTTTTCATACAAGTTTTAATCCATTTTTATTTAAGTCAAAATCAAATTGAAAACAATGGAGTACATAATTTGGGTGATGCGCTTAAAGATAATAAATTAAACAATCTAATGAGATTATCTTCTACATGTAAATCTTCACATTGCCCTATATTGATAATCGCATAAAAATTTGTTAATAAATAATAATCAAATCCAAACATACAATAGAAAGATACATGAAGACAACTCATGTAGATTTTCGTTTCTTTCTCAATGTTGAAGAATTCGCACAAATTCGTTATTAGTTCAAAGAGAATTAATAGGATACGAATTTCGAGTTTACGACCAAGTCTTGTATGTTGAACTAAGATTATTTTTGAAATTTGACGTCAACAATATTATAAAATCAAATTTAATTGTCGACAAATTTTACAAGTTTCAATTGTTGATTTCTATTAAATAAGAGTCAGGTGAAATATTCAGTTAGAATGTAACTCTATACGAACTTTACTATTCACATTTATGTACGAAAAAACTCATACTGTTATTTTACTTGAGCTTAGAATAAATAAACAAAATGTTCAAGTTGAAAATAAGAAACTCATGATATTTTATATTTTTTCTTTGTCAATATTCTACGAATAGGAGAATTCACTGGAAAAGTAATACTTCAGTGATCAATTTATTTCTATAAACTTCTATTAGTAACCTTCTGTCTTCCGTTCTCTTACTGCTAGTCAGGAACCAGAGATTTTTCTTTTCTATCATATATATTGAAGGCTTTTCTTTCTTTCATGTGGTTCTATAGATCCTCTATTATGAATTTTTTAACTCTTCTTATCATCCTATATATAAAATTACGTTATTGTGTAGAAATGGTTATTGACACATAGAGATATAAGTAAAAAGAAATTACAAGTACAATTGAGATCTCACAGGAATATTTTGAATTGTTAGTTCGAAAAGCAAGGATTTTTCCTAGTTGCATTTGTAATATTTCGAACAATGAAAGATTTTCGTACGCCATCGATTTTGCCTCCTTTTCATAGTGAAAACATGCGATTTCTGATATAATTTTCAACTCGCATTTGAATAATTAAATAAAGTACTCGTAAATAAAAACAAACGACGATTGCTTCTTTGCATTTATACAAAAGAACTGATTCTCACAGCTAAAATTTTTACTTCTCAAAGGGTGCTGGTGTGATCTAAGGAATAATCTACATTCACACCCGCGCTCCACTAAAAATCCACACCCGACTTTGTCACTGTTCAGTATTAATTCATTCGAATTCAAGGAAGAGAAAAGAAAACAATAAAAATCTTCTGTTTTCTTGATTTATAGAGAAAATTTTATATTTAACTTGAGGATTATTTTGAAAGTAAATTATAATGTGATATTCATATTTTGTCTTTCGTCCAAAGATTGTAATAGTAAATAGCGCCATGCAATATACTTTCATAATTTCGATACATACAAACAAAATCAAGAGATATCGATCCGTCATTATAAAAAAAAACATTATTTTGACTTAAAACATACGTTATTCAAACCATGAAAAATTTAGTATTTTTCATGTAAATAGCCAGAACTATATTCAGTTTAATAATTCAAAACGAATATAATGTGTTTCTTGATTAGAACGATCAATAAGCATGTCACTGAAGAAAAGGCATAACCATAATAACAATCATCAGTAAAATATCCAGAACTGTTAACTATCCGACATTGAAAATTTTTTTTTTTTTAATATTCAGATTGATTATTCATTGGTCAAAGTAAGTATGTGAAGCAATAGTACATAGAGGAATTAACAAACAATCAAACAAAAATAAATCCACATATAAACAAGTAACTACAACGATTTATATCTGTGCTGTTATTTGGGTTCTGCTCTTTTACATGAAATGAATACTGAATCAACAAGAGTAACAGGGTCACACAAAATTAATTGAAAATACGAGAAAATTATACGCATATAACGAATATTCCTCTTTATTGCTCAAGCATATTTTTCTCTCTTTATTTCGAACCAATATACGTAGACATTCGAGACTTTATTCAATGAGCAAATTCGACTGATACGTATAATTATGCATTTTTTTTATTGTAGACTGTCTTCTATAAACTTTTAAATTCTTAATTACAACTTCACAATTATGGCAACAAAATATGACACTGAACTATCACCACCAGTAATCGTCAATACATCTAATTTGTCTGCTATTCAAAAAGATTTGTTAAATAGCTATCTTACTGCAAATGATATCTGCACTATGTTCGATGAATTTCTCGTTCAATTTGAACGAATGGAAAAAACTGGTGTAACAACAGTAAAAATGTTTCTAGATGCTGTAGAAGAAATAACCACTGCTGTTCTATCTATTTTACCATATAAATTACTTGATCCGAAAGTTCTTTCTCATGAACTTATGGATTTTCTACGTCAAATGATTATTGATTTGTTACATAATTGGCAGGCATTTGAAATGCGCCTAAATATTCAAGAAACAGATATATTTCTTAAGATTATACTTGTCTTTGTTCACGCTGCTGAAGAAGTATCTTCAACTAATTCTGATGAAGATCGACAAAGAATAACACATCTATTAGCAACGAAAACCATTCTCAGTTTAATACGTGAACAAATTCTCGACAATAATCTACATAAAAAAGGGATGAATGATGATCCAAATATATGTGCGTTGGGTTTGTTAACAATAAAATTGTTGAAAGGATGTCCATTCTTTTATAGTATGGAGCAGAATGCATGTTTGATTGAAACTTGTAAGTTCTTATATAATTCATAAGTCATTAGTAAGATCTTATGTAATTTAGTGATATTGAATTGTATTGATTCATATGATTATATAGCATCACTGCGTCAACTACTACTGGGTGAATCACTTAATGATATCGATCGTTTTCTACTATACACTTGTTGGGAATATGTACCTTTTGTCGCGCTAACTTCTTCACAAGGTCTGGACAACACATCAAAAAATACTAAATTAATTAATAATGCTTATGATGAATTTTTGATACGATTTGAACATGCTCTGGATCAATCACTACCCATTACAGCTGCTGGTCTTTCTTATATCTTGGAACGATGTGAACAACTTCTCAACATTCAAAAGCTTTCTTCTTTAAATCAACATGCACAAAATATTATCGATCGGTTAGTTAAAATTTTAGAAAATCTATCATCAGCTAGTCCAAATAATGGTGATGACGAACTAATTAGTATTAGTTTAAAAACATTCTACAATTTATCGAAAAATCCAGAAATTCGTGCAATAATGAAAAAACGTCATTTAACATTTGTCTTGAATAAATATACCGCTATCGAAATGGATGAAAATCGAAAAATAGCATTTGATATTCTTGCAGAAATTATGGATGAACAAGAAATTAAAAATAATCCAAGTGAAATAACTTCTGCTTTTATTTATCAACTCAAACAAATTAATCTAAACGAATACAATTCTAATCTTGACAATACATTGTCAAGTCTCAAAGGTATGATATTTCACGAGAAATAAAATATTGTTAATGAACTTCTAATTAGTGTTTATTGCTTGAAAATAGATTATCGACTATAAAGTTTTCTTTTATTTTCTAGCACTGATGCAACATGACCAGATTAAAAATGAATTCATTAAACAAGGTGGCCTGGACAAAGTCATATCTTTTATTCGTGACAGCGATCCAGATAAATTATCTGATAAACAAACACACGATGCTCTCAGAATACTTTGGTCATGTACATTTAACAATCCTGAAGCATTGAACAAACTACAAAAAGATCAAAAATTGATGACTCGTGTCAATCAATTATTTGAAAAATCAAAGAAAAATGAAAATGATACATTAAAAAATGCAGCTGAAGGACTCATTTGGAAAGTAGAAAAGGAAGAAAAGTTTTTACAAGAGTTAGCTGCTGAGAAAGAAAAGAAAAAACAAAAAGCTCAAGAAACTGGCACAGAAGAAGAAGAGGAAGAAGAAAAAGAAAAATATGATTGTATGATATCTTATTCATGGACTGATATGGATTTAGCTCATCGTATCTTTAAACAATTAACTCAAAATCTTGGTTACAAAGTTTGGCTTGATCAAGAAGAAATGCACGGATCAACGATCGAAGCAATGGTATTTTATTGATCAACTATATAAAATTAGCAAATACTATTCACATTTTTCTTGTATAGGCAAATGCAGTTGAAAGTGCTGAATTTATTCTGGTATGTATGTCTGACACATATAAACGAAGTGTGAACTGTCAATCCGAAGCTGAATATGCATTTAATCGTAAAAAGCATATAATTCCTATTAAAATGAAAAAAGATTTTGTAGCTGATGGATGGCTAGGATTTATAATAGGTACACGAATGTATATCGATTTTGGACAACATGAGTTCGATAAAGCAATTCAATTACTTGATAATGAAATACGATTACAAAAGAAAAAGCGTAAAGAAGCTAAAGAAATGGCTAAGTTAGATAAATTAGATAAGATTTTCTTTTCTAACGAATTTCAAATAATTATTTTAGAATGGCAATAGAAGCAGCTGCAGCTAGTGAATGTAACGATGATGCTCAAGAAAATGTATTGAATCGTCAAAATGCACCCAATATAAAAAGTAAAATAGAAAATGTTTCCAACTGGAGCGAAGAAAAAGTTCGAATTTTTTTAATGAAACACAATCTTCAAGGAATGTCAATACTTTGTGACGGATTTAAGGGTGAAGAATTATTTAATCTTTACACAATGTGTAAGACAAACTCCATATTAATGTATCGTTCATTAAAATTTGAACTACTGCATGGTTGTAATAGAATCTTACCCATATATACTTATCTTCGTTTTATGAGTTGTATGCGCGCTGTTTGCGATGATGGGTCGATACCAAGTACACAAACTATGAAGAAATCTCATGAATATCATCTATTTGATGATGAATAAACTTATTATCAAACAAGTTGACTCATCAAAATAGACAATTTTTTTAATTTTCACTTTTACTTTTTAATCATAATAATGCGAATATTAAAATTTTTCATGTAATATGTTAGTATATTTCCTTTATATTGTATATAAATTAAACAGAAAGAGTACTATCAATAAGGCACACAATATCAGCGAGACTAAATACGGAAGTTAAACAAGACAAAATTAATTTAAGAAAAAAATCATTTTGTTTTTCGATAATTTTTATTTTGTAGTCTTGTTAATGATGAGCATTTTCATTATACATAATCGTTTCGCACATTTATCTTGATTCTTTTTTGTTCGACATTCAAAGTCCCATTGTTTACTATTTTTCTTTTATTTATCAATGACTGTAATATATCGGTCGACATTTTATCTGTATCATCGTCATTTATTATGTTAACAATAACATCATCAGCTTTATGTGTTATTATCATATGATTATGCTGTTTTAACTCGTTCTGATTACCATTGTTAAATATAAGATCGATTGCATCAGGAAGAATGGATAAATTTATTCGAACCTTGAATTAAAATAATAAATAAAATGAATATTTCATTTTTTCCTTTTATATATTAATACAAAATGAAATAAGACTACTTGCCATGTTATTAATAGAAAATCTTTCTAATAATATTCATAATAGTAATAATAAAAACTTTTTATTTTATATTCTTAAATAAAAATCATTTGAAAAATTTTAAACAAATACAAACCATACCATTGATAGAATTAAAATTTTATATCCGTTGTGTGTAAAAAAAAAAAAACAATTCAAATTATCTTATTTTTATTCATCTCTAATAACTATTAATCATTATTCTATTTTAATCCAAAAGAAAAAAAACTAAAAACAAATCATTCATTTTATTTACAACTTGACACGATGTAAGCAAAGTATGAAGTGGCATTTCAAGAGCTTAAAAGAAAGGGTATGGGTGCTTCCGTTTTTCTTGCTCTACGTCCACAACACACACCAATACAATGGCAATCAATCGCACCCTACACCAAATAAATGCTTCACAAAAAGAAAAGTAAATTGTCCAATTCATTTATTACAAGATGAATAGTCAAATAGCTTCCATTCAAGTAGACAAGTGAACATTTTGTCAAGACAAGAAAATATTTCCAATGAGAATTTCTCATAACTCAACAAAAACATTCAGAAAATTTCTGCTCATTTAAGAAGTAAAAGGAATCGAACAAAGTGAAGAGACAAGTATTTTACAATTCACTGATGATTTCATTTGAATATAGATAATTATAGAAGAAGCATACACTACAGAAAGAACGACCTGTAGAAAACACAAGTCCCCTAATTGATTGTGTGTGCCCATGAACTTCTGGCCTACCAATGAAACTCATCGTGATATCTCATTAATATCAGTGTAGGCAGAAAAGAAAATACTATAGCAGCGATTAGTGATTCAGTAGAAAGATTATTTAGCTCAGTCAAATTGAAATTTACTCACAGATGATTACACGTTTATCATCAAGTCAAATTTTCAAATATATTATATTTTTAGTTTGTTTTGTTCAACTTATGAATGTCGCAATATTTTTCTAGTGTCCATTGCAGTTCTACTGAAAAGTATGTAATAAGGTTTATTGACATTATATTGTAAACGATCTTTCAGATAAATAGCATGCCTATGATATATGACATCGTACCTAAAATACAGACAAGTGTCTATCCTAGTCGACAATACAACGAAAAGATCTGATGCAGGAGAGTTGTTTCCTCTTTCAGAACGAACTTTTTGATATCCGATCAGGCTTTTTGCGAAACTAAATATTTAAGTGATTAATTCCCTGCACAATATAGAGCAGATTATAGTAGTGACCGTATTTTCTACTTGTTTTCTTTCTTCTTTTAACTTTAGTGATATATTAAATCGAGTCTATCCGGTTTATCGTTTCGATGGGAAACGGTAAAAAAATGTCGAAACTTCTTCTGTTCCATATATGTCTACGTCCTTGTTATACGTTTAAATCTTATACGTCCAAAGCTGTACCTCCCAATCTATACGTCCAACTTTTATACGTCTAAATTTAGTACGTCTACACCAATACGTCCAAATCTATACGCACATTCTATAGATGCTATTCAATTATGTCAGAACATAAAACCAATATAGACTTCACTGTGTACACAGAGACAAGCATGGGTTGCGACTCTTCATGGGGCGCTACGCGGCCCCACGCCGCGACGCAGAAATAAAAGATTGGTTTCGCGGCGAAGGTTTTTCGATTCTTGAGTTATTGAGTTCAAATTCTAAGTTTCATATATACGAGAGATCCGAGCGTATTAGATGTACGTATAGATTTCGACGTAATGATTCTGACGTACTCATTTGGATGTATTAGATTTGGAAGCATAGGAAAGAAAACGTTATAACTAAAGTATGAGCTTGTATAAGATTTAGCCGTACTTTGGATTTCCCTCGGAAATTACTTACTATTTTTTTATTAACGCTTCCCAGAGAAATTATAAATCGGATTATATGATTAAATCATGAGAAAAACGAACGAAATGAGAACTCTTGTTTAGCTTCATAGGCGTGGCGATGAGTAAACTAAAAGTTACTTCTACTGAATGACTTTTAAAGCAATTCAAAGCAAACTTTATTGAAGTCTACATGGAAATTAAAATGAACAATTCATACAATCCTGTAGAATTCTACGATGACCTCCGAAATTATCATGAAAACCTAGAGTGCCAAAGTCTTGACACTAAGTATTCGTTTATCTATTGTTGACTTAAACTTGCATTAACTGATGTTTGTACAGAGCAAACTCGATATATTTGTCGTTTACAACTTGTCTAAAGTTTTGATTCCAGATAAATTTCGAACTCAGTATGTTTTTAGAACCTTCAGTTTTCTAAAAACTAGTTTTGGACTCAAACCAAAAAGTCGAAAGTTCTGTTTTCCTAAGCGTTATTTTCTAGGCACAACAACATTTTCCGACAAAATTGATGCTTTCAAGTCTTGATTTATGATGCAATAAATTTTCATTCCGTCTTCTATTATGTGAATGCGTAATTAGATGAGGGATTCTGTAGAACTAACTTCATGCTACAAAATTAGATTTTGAGCCGAATAAATTTTAGCTGAAATAAAATAAAAAAATGAGTCAAATATAATTTCTGTATCGATTTCAGGGCGTGGGTGTGGGTGTGGGAGGTATGGGTATGGATATGGATGTGGGTTTGACTCCTACTGTTCATCATCACCCACACCATCCATCTGCACTATTGTCGTTTGTGAAAACTTTACGATGCACACAGCTCTCTGTATGATAGTGCTTAGAACCATAAAGAATTGATTGCCTGCTGAGTTTCATTTGACAATTAATGCTCGTGATTGTTCCGAAGTTAATAGCGGCAGTAAAGGGATCTTCCTCTTTTGTAAAATGACTTCAAAAAGGCGACTGGTTTCTGAAAAGTATCCCACCGATTGTTGGAACACTTATGTCGTGTGATACAAGAGTGAGACATAAGATCGACATTATACAAGCTTGTTTACAGTCGACTGACATTGTCGTTTTGAATGAAAATGAACTAACTGACATTGTTAGTTTCAATATTAAGCGATACATGTGTGCACTTGATCCTAAATCAATTAAGATCACATTACAAAATCTATTTGGTTCCTTGACAGAATGTCATCGATGGTGGTTGAAGGTAAAACAAGTTTGACACATGACAATATTTACTTAATCATACTTGTTCGATTAACTGCGTCACAAGTAATCGATACCAATTGTTGAAGAGGCTCGTATTTCTTCATTGAATCCTAGTCACTCAGTTTGATTATTGCGACGAATCTTGTTACAAATCATTATGGTCAAATGGAGATTTCGTTCGAATGCACTTCGACTTGAGTCTACGACAAAAAAAAGACGAAAACGGGTGTCATTTTTCGAATGGATTCAACTGATTGTTGCTTTTACCGTACCAGTTGCTATTACCGTTTATACTATCGTACAAACGAACAACGAAAGTTCAATAGCAGAAGAAAATCGTCGACAAGATTTTGAACTAGCCAATAAAACGCGACAGAACGATTTGTTGATAGCCGACAACCGCGAAAAAGATACGATCTTGAATAACTATCTGAATTTTTTAACAAAGCTTCTCGATAAGCATGGTTACAATCTACCCTATGGAACTACGGCTCGTTCTGTTTTACAATTAAATACATTAATGGTTCTCGAACAATTAGATCCGAAACGAAAATCTTATTTAATTCGTTCGTTTTACGAAAATAAACTGATCACACATGGTGATGTTTATACAGCAGTTATTGATTTATCTTCTGCTAATTTGATTCTATTAGATTTGAATATACATATCTTGTTGGGACTTTCTCGAACTTCATTCTTATGTGTCAATGCAGCTCAGAGTTTTCTCACTGGTTCTTCATTTCGGAATATTGACTTATCTGGAAGTTTTTTTCAACGTGCTTTAATGAATGCAGTCGATCTGAGTTCAACAATCATTCGTAGAACGCATTGTGATAATGGCAAAAGTGAAGCATCGTTCTCTCATACATATCTTCTCAAAGCTTCATTTAATAAAGCTTCTTATGCATATGTTGATTTTACTTCTGCAACGATGAATTCGACACAACTGAGAGAATTTCAATGTACTGGATGCGACTTTACTAGTGCGTCTCTAGTTGGAACTGATATGAGCTATGCTAAGTTCCATTTAGAATCAGACTTAACTATTTTATCAAAAAACAATCAGAGATCGATCTTTGACGGTGCTGATTTAACTGACAGTATTCTCTATGAAAGCCATTTTAATGGTTCATCATTTGTCAATGCCAGTTTGATCAACTCCAATATGAGCCGAATCAAAATGAACAATATTGATTTTTCTCGAGCGAATCTTGCTAATGTTAATTTTACTCATGGTCAATGTCATCGATGTCTTTTCATTGGGGCAAATTTGACCAACATCGATTTCACAAATGCATCATTAGACGAAAGTCATTTCGACCAGACGTTTATCACGATCAAACATCTTATTCGAACTCGTTCACTTGCGAATGCCATTGTATCGAACGAAGCGCAACTTACGAAGTTTTCTGCCAACGAGTAGAGTGAATCGAAACATTTTTCATATCAAATATTTTTCTCTATTAAAAGAAATCGTTGAATTCATATATAGTCATATCATCTCTGAATATACAAAAAGAAACGGATTCTTCGCAGTATTCGTACAAAACAACGTTCTCTTTGCTTTTTTGACTTGTAGATCAAGCCTAAACTATTCAAATTTTTTTGTCATCGGATACTTTTTAGGATGTAGTATGTGATTTTAAACAAAAATCTCAGAACCTGAACTATTGTCTCAGCAATATAGAACGTCCTCGTGTAATATAGACTTCGAATTCAAACGTTCGGATTGATAAAATAACTATGAAATACTGAGCGTCCTTTAGGACTCTTATTGAATCCTCTCTTGAAAATAAGAGAACGCACCATCTTATCGAAAATGAATTGTTATGGAAAGAAAGGAAGCTTGTATATTCGAAGATGCTAGAGTTCATTGTTTTACGTTTTCAAAAGTATTTAACTTATCCTCTTCAATATTTGATTCTATTCTTTCTAAATCAAACTATTTCTTTGCCAATTGAATTCGACTGAAGACAAATGCAAATCGAATTTATTGCATATCACTGGTTTTTATTTGGTTATGTTCAAGAAAGTGATATCAAATAAAAAAAGCGCATTACAACATATGCCTGGAGGGTGTGGGTGGGGGTATGGGTGCGCGTGGTAGTGGGTGTGTAGGTTTGTCTCTTTCTTTCATGTAGACCACACCCACACCCTGCCTATAGCAGTTCAAATCGCAAGAGGCGAGTTGAAACAGAAACATTTGTACAAAAGTCACATTGACCATCTAAAACTTAGCATGCTGCCGTCGAAGAAGATAAACATTCTAATAGAAATTTCCTAAAACTTTGATTAAAGTGAATTTGGTAGACGGAATGATAAATATGCACATGTAATGATGTTCAATAATCTGCACTAGCGTAATAGAATGCTTCACGCCATCATTCTTGCATTTGTCTTTTTTTTTCAATATGAATTACTGAAGAAATAATAGTATGATGCAACATTAGAAGTGCAAGCTATTGCTTCAATCATATGTTTGCTAAGTGCTTGATATTCCATTGAACATCGTTAAATGTTATCATGAATCGAAACTGTTCACATGAGACTTGTAAGAAGAAAAAGGAAACTAAAGAAAAGAGAATACAATATGAAGTTTATTTGATCTTTAATTTGAATACAATGTTTTACAATACGATGAGTTTTAGTTTTATGATGTACTGATGATTTTAAACGGCTTCAATCGATAGTGAGGATAGTATCTTATAGCGTACATAATTGATTACAGTCAGCTTGACGAGTGTAAGAAAGAAAACGACTACAAAAGCCAATATCAAACTAATTTTTAAGTCATTGTCACATGAGTTATCTTCAAAATAAATGCACACTGGTGATGTTGCATAATTAACAGCTAACAGAATAAATCCAGTTATTTGAATGAGTAAGATAGAAATGAACATTCGTTTTAGAAGAGTTATAATATTAGAGGACCATGCCACGACAGTATAGATATTGATTCCCTCACCCAAAAGTAAACTACTTGCCCATAAGCCATAAAACAATGGCAAATAAGAGTTAAGAATAAAGGTGATTACCAGACCAACAATCAGTATACTCCAGATCAAAGAAATAATAGCTGAAATCATGAGAAGTTTTCTAAGATTAGAAATCATTGTTGTTACTGTTTGCCTTTTTCTAAGCGAGCGATTGATCGGAAGAACAAAAACACTCAGCTTTGAATATGGCGGAGGTTGTTCATAGTACAGTATATCTGTCGTTCCATGATCGCAATCATCAATCGAATTTTGAGAATATTTCGAGTAAGGTGATGGTTCTTGATACGTTCTGAAAAATGAATAAGCATTATATTATAACAAGTCAAATTCTAAGCCGAAGATATTACTTACTGATGAACCTTCTCTACTTCATTTCGAGTTTGATTTACTGGTGGATCGTGGTTGGTGTTAGTGCTGCTTTGTTTATCAAAGCTTGCCTTGGTTGGTGAGTCGCAATGCATCGTTGAGGTATGTATTGTAGCCACTAAACTATTTGTTTCATTGTTTTTCAGCATTTAAAGTTTATTCTGCAAGTTTTTATATCGAGATATGATCAATACTTCGTTGTTGACACTCGTCAAAGAATAGATATTCGATAATATTTTTCTTTAGAGCTCTAAATGTAAAGAGATAACCCCATTCTATAGCATGGGACATATTGTGAGAAACTTCTATTTGATGGCATAGTATGAGAAAGATATTTCATCCCATGACACGTTACTACGAGTCTACGATGTCATGACTCATATGAAACGATACAATGGATAAAACGATAATATTCGTACAGAAAGAAAAATACGCATGTTATGTTTACCAGACAAACATTTTCCGTTCATACCAGAAGAAGTATTTTGACTTCCATTTAGGAATAGTGGAGAACATTTCAATCCTGACACTCTTCTTTCATTATTTTAACAATTGACTTGTATAAGAACTGAAAATGGCTGTACAGATATGAAACATGAATTTCTTTTTAATTTTAACATATAATTAAGAGAGAGTCTGCCAGAGGACCACCCTACTCTATTAGAGAGACGCCGGGAAAAAAAAATTCGATTTTATTATTTTAAATGATAGGTCTAGTCAAGCCATTGTTAAATCCAAAATATCAAAGCATTTGGTTGTTCCTATGAAAAATGGCAGGAAAAACAAGTTTAAAGGGTAAATTTTGACCCTAAAAAATTTATAACAGAGGATGTGCTCAGTATTTTGAGATTTTTTCAAGAATGGCTTGGCCGTTTGAGCTCGGAAACACCTCATTTGATAGAAAACTGCTTGGGCTACAATTCTATCCTATTGTAGGAACTAATATATTGGATAAGAAATTCTCTGTAGGTTAAAAACTCGAGATATGACCTCTTGCTGAAATGACAGTATTTTAGAGTTTTCCCGAGCTATGTATGAGATGCTGGAATGATTTTGTTACCGAACATAGATCTCAGTAAGATACATCTTCTGATATAAAATTGTCCGAGAAAAAAAAACTGAGAGAGGGGAGATAGTATCAGCCGCACTCTGCCTACCCTAGCTAATGGCCATAAGTCTCATCCCCAAAATCATACATTTTTTTTTCAAAATTGACAAAAACTGAGTTTAGATTCGTATTCAGCGCACGAAATTGGGTAGTATAGGTTATTGTAGAACGATCTCCTCTCTGAATATAGTATGGACCATGTTCCGGGTAGACCTTCTCGACATATGATGGATGGTGATATCAGTGTTTTGATAATAATTCACCTAATGCAAAGAACTATGGAGTTCGGGTTTTTATCATTCGATAGCCCCTTTCAATACCTACAAAACTGCATATTTCCTAAACTCAAGAAGCACTGTTCACTAGACACATACCTAGGTATATTGTTCCCAAGCACTGTTTTTACACTTTTTGAGGTAGCTATTCGAACGTTTTTGACCCATAAACTATATTTTAGTTCAAAACTAATATCATATTCGGAATAAGCAGCGAAAACTGAGTCGATCCATGTGCTTTTCAAATATTTTTGAAATCTTGACTTTTTCGTCAAAAAAGTCACCCCTAATCCCCCTCAGGTCCCATCAAAAAATGATTTCGCTCGAAATGTGGTTTTTCTCCTTCAAACATTTTCAGTTTTGCTTTTGCTGGCATCATAAAGACTGGACAACTTTATTCCACAGGATTGATCGCATTTTGGACAGAAATCATTTTTTGATGGGAACTGAGGGTGTGGGTGCATGTCTGCATGCAAGTGTGGGCGCGGGTGTTGATGTTAGTCTTCTCTTCGATCACACCACACACCCACACCAACATCCACCCGCCCCACGAATACATATGACAAAAAGTAGTAATGTTTAGATTTCCAACAAGATAAAATGTATAGCATCATTGTTATTTTTCAAAAAAGATTCCCATACATATTGATTAACAAATAAGATATTGTTCATTTATTGACTATATTGATAAAAAAAAAAGGATTTCATTCATTTGATTATTGTTAATTAAAGTCTTGAGCAGATTAAGAAACCTCTGAATTGAACATCCTAAATACAATGAAAAGTTTAGAAAAATTAAATGAACTTTATATAAAATTATTACTGGTACGTAAAATATGATCAGAAAACATTATGATTCTCAAATGAACAAAATCCATCATTTACCAATGATTTTCTTGTTGTTAATCGAAAATGACGAAATACAAACCGTCATAATTTAACAACTGTAATATCTCATAATTCATAATTTTGTAAAAAAGAAAAAAGAAATTCATAATTATTATTCTTTCTAATTAAGTTGTTCTGTTTTATGAATAAAGGAAAAAAGTAACAGAAATAAAATTATTTTGAATAATCTTTTAGGTCAACTTTAGTTGAATAAGAATAATAAAAAAAATGTTTTTTTCATTGCTGAGCAAATAATTGATGTACATCAAAAGAAAATTTTACATAAAACCATAACAAATATTGCATGAGTTTCGAAATATCTTACATCTAATTACGAACAAAAAAAAAAGATTAGATCCTTTTGAATGTAGTCATTATTTTATTGTCTTTAAATATAGATTGATTACAATAAATATCTTCAACATGTTCTTATCATTATGTCAATAAAATACATACAATTTAACAATAAAAAGGAACACACAAGCTCTTAGAAATAATCATTGACATGGCCTGCTAGGGTCTTAGGACCATCAGTTGAAGCAAATAAAAAAAAAAAAAAAAAATAATCATTGACATGGTTTGATCAATTAGCTACTGAAATTATTTTTTGATATATTTAATTATTTATCATGCAATGATATTTTATTTATAGATTGACTGACCCATATTCGATTACCAATTTCAATAATGTTTAGAAAAAAGCTCGTAGCTTAGCACTAGAACGTCCGTTTGAGCACATTCTTTTTCTTTCTGGATAGAATGAGTGACACTACATATCTGCCGATGTTTTTGTATTAATTAATTCTTTCTAAATGAATACTGACGATTACAAAAACGTTAAGTTGACACTTTTGCCCGTTGTGTTGTTTTTTTAATTCAATCACTCTATGTATTTTGTTTTCCTAATTCGATCATTTACATGGGATTTGACGGTAGTGCTCAGAAAAACAGTTTTTTCGTAGGAAAAAAAACTCTTCAATTTGATAAAAAAAAATTATATCATTTAATGCCTCAGCTCACAATCTATCTTTTTGTATATTTCTTATCAAAATGTATTATCATTTTCACCATTTTGGATGTGGGTATGCCCAGTGAAAAATGATAAGATTATTACAAATTATAACAGGATTTCAGTGGAGCAAAATCCAAATTGTAATCGACTGAAATCTTCTAAATCAACTATAATTTTGATTAAAATCTTATAGTTTCGATTAAAAATCATATCAAATCTATAATAGATGATTTTGATCAAAGTTATACTTGATTAAGGAAATTTTTTTTCGATTAAAAAATCAAATTATAGTTGATTTAGAAGATTTCAATCGATTATAATATGGATTTTGTTTCGCAAAAATTCAGTTATAATCTGACATTTTTTCACTGGGTGGGTGAGCCTAGAAATATGATCAATAGCCACACACCCACACCTGACCTGGTCTGCAGGCTAGCCTGTAGGTCAGGCTAAAAATAGTTGGCTTGTTGGCAGCTCTGCTACAAAGCTTGTCCGTGTAAAATAAACCATGTGAAGCATTGTACAAAATGTCATCTGAAAAATAAGCATGCTTGTAAAAATATCGAATAATTCTTGTACGTGCTAACATATGCTATCTCGTATTTCAAATCGTTTCAATTGTTGTTGTTTTTTTTTGTATAAAACTATGTATTTTTGAAAGTAGTTTATGTCATTTTCATAGATTATATAGGGATTTTCAGGCATATATGACATGTATGTAAAAAAGACTGTATTAATTCCTTGATAAGTGAATTTAAAATTGCTCTGAATATTAATTCTCCCCCCCCCCTCTTTAAGCAATACATAAAAATCATACAGAAAATTTCTCGGAACTTCTGAAATCTTCCTTGTGAACTTTATTTGCTCGAATAATAAAATATATTTCCATGACATCCTTTACAAGGAAAAAAAGCTATGTAGTTTTTCTACAATATATGTCATGACTATACTGTAGAAATATGAGAATGTTTAGTTAATTACTCATGTATCATCACTTGAACGAGTGCAATGAGTTTTTTACATAAAGCAGAATTCTTCTGGAATATGCTTTTACAGATTTTTTATTCTTTCTAATTGAACTCTGCGATAATATTCATGAGTTAACGAAGATTTTTTTGTTTGCAATTGAATTTTCTTATGAAAAGAGGAAAGTCATCCATATATTAGTGGCGAGAGTCTCGACAATATTTCTATCCATCCTGAAGAGGAGGACAGAAATATTAGACTGATGAAGAAACTAATCATGTTTTTTTCATACATCCTCGTCTATATTTTATCGTGTTTTATTCAAAAATCTTTTCAATTAGTTTTTGAAAAAAAAATGAGCGTATAACAAAATGTATTATGATACAATTATACAACTAATTGTACAAATATACATATGTATGTATATATGTTCATATAATTTCTAAATTGTTCTATTTTTCATTGATAAAATTTAATCTTATAGTCAATCAAAGAGTATTCATCCAACAAATCAATATTAATATCAGTCTATTTCTGAAGTAAGTCCAAATACAGATTGCATTAATGAATGAAATCTATTACAATCTGAAGTTTGCCTTACAGAATTATTCATTGTAACCATTAATACTTGATAACGTAAAATTTGCGTAACTATTGTTAGCATTACTTTTATTGCTTCTTTTTCATCAAATAAATAATTTAAATAATGCCATAGGACATTTGTATAAAAATTTTGCAATTCAATGAATATTCTCTTACTTTTATAATGATAATTTTTATTAATATCAGATGATGTAGATAAATTAATATTGAAGATAAAAACAATTAATGCAAGTTTTAATATTAATGGATTATTCATAAAAGGAAGAAGATATCGACGTGTTCGAACTACTTGACTATGAAAATCTTTACTTATCCATCTGGATATGTGTTCACGTTGACTTGACCAGTCTTGAAAACTATGTACCATTATATGATGTAAATGTATAATATTAACAAAATTAGATTTAATCAATAGAATTTGATCACTTATATGTAATTGTTTAAATTCTGGTATACATTTAAAAAAATTAATTAATGATTCATGAACAACAGTTTCATCATTAATAAACTGTGAGAAAGGTGTAGATGATGTATATCTTTCAATATAGGAAAAATCATGTACACCTACTACCAACTGATAAGCATTATTTATATTATTTAACAATATTCGATGATCATCAAGTAGAATATAATTATAATCAAAGCGCTGCGTTTTACAAAGCTAGAATAAGAAAATATAGATTATTAATATTATTTAATAATTTTTATTTACCGGATAAGTGACAATATCTTGGCTTATTGATTTTATTATTAAGTTTTTTCTCTTTCGTAGAACTGTTGGAACAATAGCAAGAGATTTTTGATCATTTGATCGATCATTTATTTTCTTATGTTGTTTTGCTAATTTCATTGCATATCTTGATTTTTTTTCTTCTTCAGAAAGTATCAATTCTTTACGCATTTTAATATCAAAACATTTCTTTAATCGACAATATGGACACATACGACGTGTGCGAATATTAATATCACACGAACCCGACTGATGACATTTCAACTGCGACTAAACAAAAAAATATCATTGTTAGGTCATTTCAACATGAGCGAAGACTTGACTGGAATGCATAAACTATCAGGAACTTGAATTATTTATGGGTTCTAGAATTTTGTGACTTTGATTGTGAATTAAATTTAGAATAAGGAAATTTTTATTGGCTACGTTAATAGGTCACGTATGTCTATGTCTTAACCATTGAATTTTCTACATCCTTTCACATAATAAGGACATGTGGATAGATGAATTGTGGCTATGAGTCATTCTTTTAATCCACATTGAAACTCACAAGCAAAATTACTAATTGATACAATCAAATCTCTTTCTCATCTTTTTGATGGAAGAAAACGAAAGAAATACAACAATGATATTTTCAAATTACACTTGTCAGGTTCATTGCTCAATGAACATTTGATAATGTTTTATTTACGTTTTTTTTTCTTATTGATTCCACTATTGTCTAATTAAAACATGACTCGGTCATATTCTGAATGAAAGCTATGATATATATTCTAACGATATGAACTTCAACGGAAATGTTATCAATGAATAGAGATGTTGATTCGTCAAAAAACTTCGATATATTCGATTTGTTAATTGTTATGTATTTTTTTGTCTTGTATTTTTTTCTCATCCTACACCGGGAACGGTAAAGGCTCTAACTAACTAGCTGATTAAAATGGTAATAATTCCATAAGAATAAGCTATGAGTATGAAGCCTTTTACATTTTTTATTAGTCGCATTAAATTCAATCCATGATCAAACAACAAGTTTGTCATACGAAATCATCTCCAATGGATATCAATAGAAGTATTTCAATGAGTTAACGAACTCGATCTACAATAGTGCGTAAGTTCTGTTTTAAATTATTCGGTACTTCTTACCATATCCCGTAATGCATTTCGACGAAAAAATGCTTTACATGGTTGACAAGTGATTTGATTAAAATTCATACCACAAGCTGGAGCCCCACAAACACGACATTCTAAACTCGATCGTTGAGAGCGTCCTTGTGAACAATTATCTGGTGATGATGTTTGTAGTTGATCTTGATCAATCTAATAAAACACTAAATGATATTATTTTAAAATACTCATTATATATATATACGCCTGGAAAAAATAAGCTGTAGTCTGTATTTTGGAGATATCGTTATCATAGTAGCATATTTAAAAAAAAAAATGATATATTCTGCAAGGGCTTGGGGTTTTCT
>CAJNSZ010000280.1:0-100231 GCA_905329745.1 Rotaria sp. Silwood2 | reverse complement strand
TGTACACAACAGATAATAATCCTTCTGACCAGTGTGAAGTATTATTTGTTGACATCCATTTTCCAAGTGCATCACATAAGACGCCATTAGCTCTTTCAATGCATTCTTGACTTTGCGGATGGCGTGGACAACCTCTTACAAAGCATAAAGCTAGGAAAAGTCTTTTTAATTCAATTATTACATTAGCTACATATTCACGTCCATTATCACTGTGAAGTAATCGAGGCTATCCAAAAGTAAAAAACTATTCACGTAATTTAATAGCAACATCTTCAGCGGCTTTGTTTTCTAAAGGAAGTGCCCATATAAACTTACTGAAGTGGTCAATACAATATAAAATCCAATTGTAAATAATTTCTTCAGATAGTCTGTGTGGTATGGTTCTCATATCAATCAGTTCGATTTGCAACCTTCTCATTACTCTTAGTGATATTATTGGTTTTGCAACAACATGCTGTTTTATTGGCTTTCTTGTCTGGTATAGGATACATTGTTTAAAAAATATTTCAACAGTGAACTGTTGTATCCATGAATATTGATTATTCAGTTCAAAACTTGTTTTATGACGACCTCTGTGTGAAACTGCGGCGTACGCTTCGCTTATGACATTATAGAACGCTTCATAAATACAAATTGGCTTTTTAGATTTAACACAACAACCAATTTCAATGCCAGCAATTTTCATCAAAACAAAATTCTGTTTGATCCAATAAATAAATTTTGATGAATACAATCCAGACTATTTACCATTGGGCATGGACAAGCATTTAAGTATAACATTATAACAATCTTGTTTTATAATATTTATCTTTCGAAATTTTCACTCAAGAAATCAATATGTTTATTCAGTGGCGGGCCGAGAATTTTTGAGCATGCTGGAACTCAGCTTCTGAGCATGGGACCTAGATAAAACTTATGGAGAGTGATACGGGACCCAAATGATGAGTTTTTATTAAAAAAATTTTCTTTTTCGCAAACCCCGGTCGCAAAATTTTTTTAATAAAAACTCATCATTTGAGTCCCGTATCACTCTCCATAAGTTTCATCTAGGTCCCATGCTCTGAAGCTGAGATCCAGCATGCTCAAAAATTCTGGACCTGCCACTGTGTTTATTTAATTCTTCGTAAAAAAAACTTTTCACAATTATCAATATGCATATCTCTTGTATTTGAGTTTGCCATTTTTTGATGATTCTATAACAGACACTGTTTTATATATAAATGATTGGATGAAACAAGGAGATAACTCTAGAATATTCTACTCATTTCTTTTGTTCTGTTCTTTGAAACAAACCAGTAATTTATCTTTCTTGATACTTTTTCTGATCTGTTTTGAACTATTCGCAAAAATGTATCAGTTTATTTTAGCTCGATTCTAATTTTGTTCGGACAAAACTAGAATTCCAATTTTGTCTAAAACCAATCTGGTCAAACCTCGAATTCTTAATTTGTTCAGTCAAAATTCGAATTGTAATTTTATCCGATCAAATTTCGAATTTAACCAGATTCTAAATTTGACCATAACATATACTTTCGGATCTAAAGCTCCTTGTTTTTCCCATGATATACACGTATAATGGTACTATACATGATGATGTTGTGATACTAGGGATATGAAAAGATGAGAGGATATTCCTATAACCTAATGAAAATTGAAGATCATACAAGTTGTAGTCTACAAAATCTCAAAACGTATATATACGTTTTTTTTTCATCAAAGAATTTTAAAAAAATGTTTGTTCATTCTGTCTTTTCGCCGTAAAAATTAAAATTTTTCTAATGTTAATTATACATAATAAAAGGAGACGGACAACTAACTTTATAAATATGTCTGTTTTTTTAATGCTAAAAACAATAAAAGAAAACGCTGTTTGTCTTCTATTGAGAAATACTGTATAATTAAGTATATTAATGGAAATAGTCAAATAATGGATAAGAGCGAAAAAAACATAAATGGAAAGTGTTAATATGATTGGTTTGTTTCTCGTGATTAATGATAAATATTGCAGTATTATTATTTCATATGAGCTATTCTACATTGCTCATGATATCTTCATTCGTAGAAACTACTCAGTAGATGATCAGCAATTTAGCTAGTTTTTGTGAAATACGATCTACAAGAAGTGCTGAAGTATATTGATAGAAATTTGAACCATCCGACCCCAGAGATGCCACAGGCATCGTAGCAACGAGCCGTCACAGATGTCACAGACACAACCATTTAAAATGTTGCAGACCATGATAAATGTTTTTGCCATACGATCGAAAACCGTAGATAAATAATGTATCATTATAACATATGAACTCCTTCTTTATTTCATTTCTCGAGAACAAAGTAAAAGGATGATGAAGACATGTGTCATAAAATAGCTAGAATCAAATAATTGCTATATGATATAGCAATAGAAGCTGCTTCATGTTTCATATTTTAATTCCGTAGAGGTTGCACTAACAGCTTTTTGTATGTTTTATAGAAGCGAATGTTTGATGAATTTTTGTGTCTGTTGTTCAAAACAATATTGTTTCTCTCTCGAGATATTTGTGTTACTAAGAATCTCATCAAAGATATGTTCATTAGATTAGGAATTTTTATAAAAAATAAAATCTGGAGCAAAATCTATCCTGTCGAAGTTAGATTAGTATTTTCTTCAAGTATAAAATGTGGATTATAAAGTTACATAAGGATTGACTTAGAATGTTGTAGAATCGATCAAATAGTCTTACTGAAAACAAAGTCTCAAGATAAACTCTCATCCATGCACAGTATGGATGTACTCGAATTTGCTTCAATAATAATAAAAAAAATTTTATCATATGAAATAAATTTCTGTCCAGTATGAATTAGCACATGATTCTCTATTGACTGACAAAAATTTTTCAAAATGTCAGACAATTTCTTTCATTGTAAACTGAGACGATAGACGGAAGTTGGTTCACAAGTGTTTCTTTTTGTCTCAACTATGCATTTTGAATTTAAATTCTGAGTAGTTTAGCGAAAGAAATTAGAATACGAATCTTTATGTAATTTGAAAGATATTTTACATCTTTAAATTAAAAATATCTTTTTGAAACTCCAATATCTCTCTTTCGAAGATTAACAATTAAAAAGTAGTTTCTTGTTTTCAAAAGCAGGTATATAAAAGTCAGTCAATAGAGTATTATGTGTTAAACTATACTAGATAGAAATTTAAAGGAACGTAGCTTATGGCAGGCGTATGGGGCGTGACGTTTTCCTGCTTCTGAAATTCGTCTATACAGTGCCCTGTGTCGTTGAAAATTGTCTACGCAACGCTTCTTCTTCTAAGACTCAATCGCTCTGCCTGTCCTGCTATCGGTGCTAATTAACACCCCTGAAAATTTATTTGATATGATAAAATTTTTATTAGCTTTTGAGCAAATCGGCAGTACTAGCCAATTCATAAACGATTCACTCGTTGGAGCTCATTTTGTCAGCATTACTAGTTTTGCTTGAGTAAAAGTTCTAAATCAAAGGAATGTGCTTTTGATTAGATATAAATGTGACAAAAATGAACACAAAATGTTCTGTGTTTTTTTTTGTACCAAGTGCTTACAGAAGAATTTAGATATCTCAGAAATGAAACAACAATTTTTCAAACGAATTGCGTAGAGATTTATCCAACACTAATCATTATAACATATTCAGAAATTAATCAAGTTGAAAATCATCGATTGTGCATGGTTGGCGGCTCATAATCGTCGAGCTTCACATAAAATTTGTTATTTTAAAATAAAATGCTGTCTTTTCTTTCAAAAAAAGAACGAAATAAAATAAATCGGTAAACATGCTAGATAATTTTATCAGACAGCATGAACTTGTCTACAAATATATTTCTATTTCTTCGAGCACGTATTCAAATAAATATAAACGAGATGAAAACAAAGAAATAATGTATAAAACAATAGTAGACAGATATATCTACCATTTAGATGTATCTAGTTGTTATAAAAGTTACTCTCTGATCTTTGTTGTTGAATACAATGTTCTGTAGGCTTGAGACAGCTCATATTCCATGTCATGAAAATCACGGCGATTTTCACGACATAGGTAGTTTTATGAATCGATTGTTTTTAGAACTGAGCCAAGTGAACAGTTTTTTTCAAAAGCTAAATCTGGTGACTTGTTGGTTTTTTGAGAACCGAACCCTTCTATGCTGGCATTAAGTTTCCATTAACTTTATTCCAGTATATTTCTGCAGTTCAGAAACATAGTCCAAAATGAAACAATTACAACTCTAAGGGGGAGGTTAAAATGAAATGTCCGATGGCACCAGTTCATTCACAAAAAACTGTTGGTACAGATCAGTTGTGACAGTTTTCAAGATCGAAATTGATATGGAACTAACGGGCGCGCCATATTAAACGGCCGCATTTTGCATTTCAATTTTCATTCACTTAATATATTGTATTAAAAAAAACAAAATAGATCACAAGATGGGGCGTAAAAAGCTCTACAATTTACATACGATCGCTTTTGTTTTGTTTGACTCCTTGCTTTCAAAGTGGTCAAAATTTTGAGCGACAATAATTTTGACCGTGGGAAAATTAGTCACACAGTATTTTGCTTTTTTTGAAGACAATGTATTAAGTGAATGAAAATTGCGATGCAAAACGCGGCCATTTAATATGGCATACCCGTTATTATAGGTCTATTTATCAATTTATTCGATTAAGTATTCCAGCATCCATATCCTAATTTAATCCGTCTACATTCATCATCTCTTACATCGTCAGAAGATGATTTCCTTGAAAGTGAATTTCAAAAGGAACGTTTGAAAGATTTTATCAGCTCGTTTGACTGCAAGCATGCATTTTGTGAACAGGACAGTAATTTCGTCGTAGGAAAGTCTCTTTCGATACACACTCAAACTGTTTTGTTGGATATACACTATCTCTTAAAAATGGGTTTGCTTCTTCTCGCTATTTTCTTACTAATTCATTGAGTAGACTCGAAACATGACAAGATCAAATGAATAAATCATGCCTTATCAACTTATATGTAGTATTGATGACTATCTATTCAGCAACAAATAACATTTTCTTTATGCTTACAGTCAATACTGTTAGTCTATCCCGAGTTTCTCCATCGTTTTCAAAGGCAGAACGAGTTGAAATTTGACAGGTAGCATTGGATTTTTTTGCAGATACTTGTTAAGAACTCTATTATCGATTGTCTGACATAATTTGGTCGAAATTTCGAACTGACTGATAAATCTCGCTTAGAATCATGCACGATATGCTAGGTTTTTTCTAAAACTTGTTAATTTTCTGTCAGATTCTGATAAAGTCGGCACTGTCTACCAGTCAGTATGGACAGCTAGACGAACAATTTGGTAGATGCATCTGAAACATGGGACGAACCATCGTCTAACATTCTTTGCTGATCGATACGACTGGTCTAGAGTCTAGACGCATCATGACCGTGATTATTGCGTGTAGGTCTTCTCTTTACCCACACTCATACCCAGCCGATGTTAGACTCATATTAGTGACAAGCACTACCTGCTAATGACTCGTCTAGAGTGAAAGATAGCATTGACGAATATAGATCATGCTACTCGAGTCTACGGATCGATGATTAAAAATGTGTCTTATAGTTGGTTGACAACACTATGACCAAGAATAATAAATGAGAAAACATCCATTGGAACATAGCTGATGGTTTTTTTTTTCGAAACCGAAACCAAACGCGTTCCATTTGGACGAAAATAGATGCTTGAATATTTTCGAAATACATAAATAGTAAAATTCAATTAAAATAAGGTATTTATTTTATTTGATGAATATAGTTGTCAATCATTGCTTGTCATATAGGGACCTCTACCGTTGAATTTTGATTAGTAAATGGCTTCTCAAGTTTTATTCTATTACAATATCACTCACATGTTTCATTCTTGCTCGTTAATAATACTTCTTTCAGCCCACATATGGAAGCATTATTTACTCCTCATCAAGTTTTGCATGAGATTAATACAGATTTCACAACGGTTCGTTGTGATCAGTTTAGCTATTATTGAAGACTGAAGTTATTTTCTATTAAAGTAAAAGTTTATCTTTTAACTTTTTTATGTCACAAAAAGCTGAAAGCTCAATAAACAAAAAGTACAGGGTCAGATTCAATGAAAGGCTGACGTTCCATCCTTTTCTGTTTACTGCACTATATGATAAATTTTGATTATATAAGAACGTTCTGCCCACCATCGAGATTAATAATAAAAGCAATATATCCCAGTACACAACTGAAAGTTTGGTAAAAAAAAGAATATTTCGTTTTAAAATTCGTTGCTCATCATTATTACATATTACCTTTAATGTTTATTGTATTGTTATATGTTTCAACATTTTTAACAAACAATTCGCTAACTCATCAAAAATGTTCAATCAAAAGACTTATTTACTTCAGGTACCATTAATATTCATTTCACCCTACTACCATTGTAATAGTCGTGAACTTTGCATGAACGATGTCTTCAATAGTAACATTACACTTAAACGATTCTGCAACGTTCTGTCCTTAGCGGCAATCATACCTTGAAAAAATATCAATATTGTGAGAAAATTACGATTAAATGAGTACGTCTCATACATTGCTTGAAGTACTCATATAAATATAAACGAAACAATCTTATGTCAACATTTCTTCAAGTCAAAATTTCAAATCCTGTGTTATTTTCCTCAAAAGTATATGAGAAATGTCAATGTATTCTCTTGAAAGAAGAAATAAAGTCAAAAAACACTTATCTACGTTAAGAAGATATGCATATAATGCTTTACCAAATATCCTATCCCTTATAATCGTGATCAAAATCAACCGTATTGTTGCCCTAATTCAGTCTGAAGAGTAGAGTGCTAAATATTGAAATATTGTAGCAAATTACAGATATTAATTAAAATTAGACAACAGTAATAATGAAGCAGAAAATTGGAAAGATACATGTCAAAATACCAACCCAACGAACGAGATCATAAACAAAATTCTTGAAAATCACAAAAACTGAGTAAAAATCCGCATGGATTTTATTGAGTCATCATTTAACTAAAAACGAACTTTATGTATTATAAAAAGGATTATTTTACAATCATCTGAGTACAATTAATCGCTTTAAAATAATTTGCAGTATCGACTGTTTATTCCATCATGCCTCTAGCATTCAAAAAAGAAGTCATGGATTTTAAAAAATAAGATGAATATTCCTACAATATTTCCAACAAAAAACTTCGAGTTATAGAACCAAAACAAATATCTCTTAAAGAAGATTAAGATAATACAACAGAGAGATTCTTTTACCATGCTCACATGCCTATCAAAACGAGAAGAAATAAAAACTTGTATGGAAAATACCGATAACAAAATATTATTAAATTTATCAAGACATTATCTATTTTAATTACTAAGTCTGATAAAGGTAATACTGTTAAATCAAGATTGTACTGTCTCTTATAAAAACACATTCGCTGCTTTTGCATTAAAAATAAAAAATAAAGGATATTTAACAAACATATCAGCAAGACTATACGGCCTACACAAAGTTCCTAAAGTTAATTTACCTCTCAAACTTAGAGTGTCATGTATTTACCCAAATATCTGCCGATAAGATAAGTTTCTGGGTGCCATTATCAAACCAATATGTGATAGAATTTCGATACAACAATCTTTAGGAAGAAAACAACAACCCACCTAATGTTAAAATGAAACTGTTTCGTTCCTACAGCTTACAAAACGGTGTTCATGATCGTATGAGTAAGTTGAGTAACTCAAATATATTCAATATTTGACTTAGTACATGATGAATTTTCGTGTATTCATATAATGGCAAATTTCAATAGCTATTCTTCAAGCTTCATTGAACAAATAATATATAAGCAATGAGACAGATTAAATAAATTGAAAGGTGCAGAAAACCAAAATAAAAAACGCAAATACTTTGAAGTACCATATATTACCCAACCTTATTACACATTTGCGAATAGAGTCGAATTAATCATCATTAAAAAGAATCCAACATCAGATCTTAGAGTTATCTATGAAATAGCAAATCCAATGAAATGCTTCTTTTCAGCAAAAGCTCGTCTTACTTTTTACCAGCAATCAGGCACCGTATGTCAAATAACCTGCAATGATTGCAACAAAGCTTACATGGAAGAAACCATACGACATATATGAAGAAGTCTATATATGAACATGACAAAGATGTTACAAAATGGTGCAATATGTCTTTCAAAGTATTTTTCACTTATTTATACTAGCAAAAGAATCAATCAAGGAAAAAAACATATCAACAATGCTCATATTCAAAATAAAATTACAATTCAGGATGTATTTTCCAACAATAGCAGAGTCCGTTGGGTTCTACCCGGATCCGACCCAGGCCCGATCGGATCTGGGCCGGGTCCGAGGATTTTTATTGGTCAGTTCCGCATCGAAAAAAAATTAGATTCGTATTAGAAATTTTTTTGAAATTTCTTTAAATTCTTGTTCATCTTACTCCAAAAATATTGAATTGATTTTGAAAAACTAGAAAAAAACAATAAAGTTCTTCCTGACTATAATATGTAAACATAGTTGCAATCATAAATCTATAAATCAGATCAAATATTATCTGGTTCTTCACTATTGTCTATACTTTCAATAATATTCAAACAATAATCATGATCATCACTTGTTTTATACGCATTGTTTCTTCCATCAGAAGCTATTGACCTGAGATGAGAACCAATTGTAATTTTATTTCTACGGCTGCGGTATCTGACTGTTTAAACAAAATGTAGACAATGCTATCCATGGAACAAGAAAAAACAAATCAAACGTATCACATATCCTCGAGCAACACTCAGATTTATATTAGAAAATTGAACACAGTTTTACGAGTTCGACTAAAATTCGAACCTATAAAAAATTGACCCCTGAGCTTTGAGTTCAAAAAATTCTCTAGCGGGTACGGGTTCAGGCTTGGGTCCGGAAAAATGTCACCGACCGGATCCGGGTTCAAAAATTTTTGGACCTGATGACCTCTAAACAATAGACTAATTTTTAAATAAACTAAACCTCAATACCATCTTCAACAAAATGAAAAAGACACATATTAGTATAAAACTATTTCTATTTTGAGCAAAAACATGAAAAATACAAGTTATTCTATAGGTTTTTGAAAATGTACAAATTTTAAACCAAGATCAAAAACTGTATGCATTTCATATAGGATTCAAGAAATTCATCGATGAAACAAGACCATACTGAAAACATTCAAAAACCATTTTTAGAATATTCTAACCTATTTAAGTAAGGAAGAAATTAATTTATTTTAATTCCATTAATCAAATTATTTCTGCCATTCTAACTTCAGAAACAGGCAACAGTTTCTTGGAAACGACCGGCGCAATTGATTTAATTTTCGCAACGCAAAAATCATCACAAACTTTTAAAATGATTTGAAAACAACTGAGAACGAAATTATAATACATCGTTGACTTATTATATAATAACATGACTCTTTCATGACATTTTAGAATATTTTTAATTAGGATTCTCAGAATGGATGTAGTTATTTCCTTCGTTCATGCCAAAGTCCACTTTCATATTCGCACCACATATTTATTCTTAAAATCACGTGCACGGACAGTCACACTCAAAATGTCAACTCTCTCAAATGTATTGCAGCTGAGAAAATGAAAGCATTTGGAAATTCAGTATTATGACAACTTGTTGTACTCATTGAGATGAATCTACCACGAAAGCTTTAAACTTTCTGATGAACTATTATTCAAAGGTGCTGCAAAGGGATAGAGATTCGCTTAAGGAAACGAAAAACATACGAATAACCGCATTACAAAACATGTGACATAGATATTTTCAGTTATACCTCAGATCTCTTTGTTCCATCGATCTTGAGCTGAATTTTTCATCTCTCTCGTATCTGTTATTTCTATGGTAATTGAGAGCTTCTTCTATTCAAAACTTACGATTAGTACATATGGTACATAAAAGTTAATCCTTTATTGTGAAAAAGCGAATAAAAATCTATTGTATAGGAGATGCCGTGAAAATATTCGCTTGAGTAATGAAAACACTTGAATTCGTTTTATTCCGACTAATATCACGTAGTTGCTGACCAAGTTCCTCGAGTGTCATTAATCGAGATTCTAATGCCATTCGCATAGCCTACAATAAATTAATCAATTAACATTTGCTAATTATATCTAACTCACATAGCTTTGAGATGAACTATCATTAATCAGTATATGTGGCGGTATATGATTATATTTATTTTCTTTAAATTGAAATTTTGAAAATGGTAAATATGTATGCCAACAATGTAGATGTAAACGATTATTTTTTTCTATATCATTTTGATCCTTATTTGTTGTTGATTGATCTAATAATTCGGACCCATTTTGTATATCAAGCTTTTCTGAATATACTAAGTGATTGACTGCTAAGTGAGTGCCATACATACTTAATACGCCATAATGCCAATCAGGCCATAATAAAGTTGAAAGTTTTTGTTCTCGTTCAGCAGCACAAAACTCATTGATAGATAAATGAAGCATAGCATCTAATGTTAAGTTTGCTATGCGCTGAGCAACGTATGGTGATCCATACCTTGAAGAACAACATAGAGAAATCAATAAGTATTCAGATACTAATGGAACTCGATAGATTGATCGCTAATTCGAAAAATAATCGTTTTGTATATAAGGATCATTGATTTCAAAAGTAAAAAAAAGGACTTTAACAGTAATTCTAAGACAATCACAATGATTTGATTAGGAACAGATGCCGTCAACAATTGTTTCGTCACTGATATCGAGTTACACTCTTTCTCCATCTTTCAATCAAGGGATGTATTGAATGTCCTGTTGGATAAGTACCTCGAGACATTAGTCGTATATGACTTCCTTAAGATTATTTATCAATTTATCGACGACAAAGTTTAAATGGAAAGCGATCAGCGTAACCGTTCAATTATGACAATCTGGTGATAACAAGAAAGCTAGATTCACACTCTTCATAGTTCATGACAGAATATGACAAGGGGTTATTTCGATAATATTACTCTTTTCTAAAAATAACACGTGATTTTTCAGTGTTTGTTCATATCCTTTAAAATATTTCATGGGTTTCTCGATAGATTGAAGTATTTAAAAGCGATATGAGTCTTATACATTTGGCTACAATTAAAAAAACAAACATATTGCTAATGTATCAACTCTTTTATTTTTACTGTTTCAGCATTGCATATGATAATCAATTCTAACTGTCTAATTTTAAATAGTGGATACTTAGATAAAAAGCAGATTTTTGAAGTCTTTCACAACTATAAATAGATCACACTATCATATCACTAAAGTAACACGAACTAACCATGTTGATCCAATATTTGTCAAATTTTGATATTTCCAACCCATATCTCTAGCAATACGTCCAAGACGACGTGTATTAAATTCTGTTGAATATCCTCCATGACCAACCAATAATGTGTTCAGTGTACTTGGTATATAATTAGCAAATTTTTTTGTTATAAAAACATCAAGATCAGTTTTAAGAATAAAATCATAGTATGAATATATTGGATAACCTTCTGCAATAATATTTACAGAATCAATATATTGATACTTTTTAAAATGATTATACAATAAAATTGAACGTGGAATAGCAATATTAAATAAATTTTTTTCACTATCATTTTTTAATATTGTTTGTTGTTTAGTTAAAGAATTTATATGACGAGCTGATAAACGAAGATAAATAAATACTCGACATTTTGGTTGTTCTTCATCATTTGTGCGTATTTTATTAGGTAAACAACCAAGTTGTAGAAATAATGATGAATATTGTTCAGTAAATATGATGAAATCTGTTCGCCATTGATTTGATTCATATTTAATCATTTCAATCCATGATCTGTATAACCATCGAATTTCAGGCAAATAATGTATTTCTTGACTTGATGGATAAAAAACTAGAATAGCTCGTTGTATGGATGAAGAATTTATTATTGATGATTGTTGTTGAACAAAGTAGTTATTTGACTACATAAAATAGAACTTACAAATGATATTTAAAAAAAAACACATTTTTTTACCTTTATTATTGGATTAACATACGAATAGTGTTCAAAACTGATATAAATACTTGTTAAAGTAATAAAGATCAGAAAAAATATGATATAATAATAACGTATATGTGATAAGACTTTCAATAACATCGAGCAATGAGTACCTGCAAAAAGAAATGTTCACGAAAATAATGAAAAGTACTTAATTTGATAAAGACTTTTGGATGAATCCAGGAGTATTTAACGGTTGTTATTTTAAAAAAGTTTTCTTATCGGCATTTGTCGCGCAAGTTACATAGGAAATTATTGAAAAAAAAACACCGTTGAACAAAAGATTTTGTTGAGTATCGCCCAGAATCACAGAGAATTGGGTATTGTCTAAGTGTCTAATGAATGTCCTATCAATAATATTAAGCTTTTGAGTTTATGTTTTATCTGTAAATAGAGGACATGTAAGCTAGAACAATCTTCAAACAATTCTTCTTTTTGTTGAGATTTGACTGAACTATGAATTTTTCAAAATACGGTATTTCTATAGAAATACTCAAAAATTCTGTGTTTTTAAGTATTTTTATCTTGGTTAAATCTCCATAAAAAGAAGAATCTTTTGGAGATTATACTATTTTAAATATTCTCTACTTATGAATAACATAAAAGCTCAGAAGTTTGAGATTTTGTTTTGTGAGACATTCATTAGAAGCTACTCCAAATCTTTACTATTTCAGACAACAGTAGAGAAATTTTTTTGACATAAGCTATTTTATGATCATTTCGCATCTAACTAACATGATAAAAGCGAATAAAAAAAACATATTTCTAGAAAAGCAATTCAATACTCATGAATTTATCCTTTGAAGAAGTGGACTGAGAAGTTTTCAAACAGTTTTGTCTTTATGATATATGGATAGACTCTAGACACATTACATGTTATTAATATTTCTGAACAAAAGTTTTATTTTGAAACAGTCTTCTGTTTCTAGCTTTGACATTAAGGCAAAAACTCTTTCTATCCGTTGTCCACAACGAAAATTTTATCCGAAATAACTTTCGACAACTAGCAAAAATCTATTATTAAGAACAAACAAAAGCTCACTTTAGGTTTCTTAATCTCAATAAGGCCTTTTTTTTTCTTGTATTAAGACTACTCATATGAAATTTCATGGATATTTTATTTCAAATATATCAATTCGATTTTACTTCCTTGGAACTAATATTTATCAATAACTAACAGAGATAGGATTAATTCATGCTTTTTTTTGAAAGCGAACCAAACTGGTTCGAAACTTATAATACATTAACGAATGTATTAGAGTATCAGTTTCAGATACAATTGATTCGTATTCTTTTCTGGAGTCGAACCGATCCTATCTTGGATAACTTATCGAAACGACCGTAGGTTTCATAATGATAAAGCTTTCGAATAAACTTACATAATAATAAATAAAAAAAATATTGATTTTTATTATTAAATTCTATAATACCAGTAGTAAATATTTCGTTTGTTTGAAACATTCAAAATCATTCTTTAATTTTTCAACTGAAAACACTAAAAACAAAGAAAGGAAAGAAATCAATTATACCAGCTTAAACACGCCTCTCACATCATATGAAGAAAAAATACTAATCCTACTCTTACCTAAAGATCAATGCAATTCAAATAAGTTTTTTATTTACTTAGGTGGTGTATATAATACCAAGGTGTTATATATCATTCAACTGCGCACGCCATCCTTGTCAGGTCGATCTGTAATAAAAAAAAGATTTGTCCATCACATTTACTTAAATAGTTTCAATGACGTAGCAATATTATATAGGTTTCTACTACTTATCATCAGCAAATAATAAAAATATCTTTTCTTGATTCGAAAAACTCATTCTTATTAAAATGAGTACTCATTTATTGGTTATTCTGCCATAAGAATAACAACTATTGAATAGTATTGACTAATGTGTCGGTTATGAATGTACAATTTTGAAAAAAATTGACGACAGTTGCATTACATTGTAAACTTTTGCTCAAAGAATATAATAAACCGTTGATGAGAAAACGGATTAAAAGAAAAAGGATTCGTTGTACATTAATAAGATTATATCGAAGTTTATATTCAGATTGAAAAACATTCTTATAATAATATAAAACCGATATTGGTGCGATAGTTTTACTATTTAGTGTAATATTTTTGTGTCTAATGCTAATGATAATAGTAAAATTATAGTAGCAAACATATGAGGAAGACGAGCTGTTCTATATATCTTGTTGATAATGGATGATAGATAAGTCTGAAAATGAAGGCTATATAAAACAAAGAATGTTATTATTTAATTCTTTTCTCTCCAGAAGAATGTTGATATTTCGTATCATCCATAATGAGTGCATTTGTTCATACACATACAGTGACCAATAAATATCACTTTAGCATTTATTATTCTGGCTTTGTTTTATTTATAAAAGATATAGAAATTACAATAGAAAGAAACACAAACCATTAAAGCGCCTAAATTGGTATACAAATATTTATTCAATTAGGTTTTTTTAAGGTATTTTTCTTTTTTATTAATATTTTATGAAAAGGTTCTAGTTAAGTGTTACATATTGGGATGCAAGTGTCATCTGCATTGCCACGAATAGAAAAAACCAATACCGACTGTTTACAATGATCAAGTTTAAAAGCAAATTTAGAAAAAGGATTCTTTCTATTCCAACAATGAAGATGAAAACGAATACGTTTTTGAACATATTGCGAATTAGCGTCGGCTGTTGATTGATCGATCAAGAAGATCGGCACCAATTTTAATTAGAATTTGATTTCGACCAACTAAATTATTTATTGTTAAATGTTGACCATAGAGCAGTAAAACAACAGAACTCCTTTGAATTAAAAAAATGAAATTTGGAATTTTTTAATTAATTATTATTTGAATAAGATTTTATTCATATAGAAAAACAGCACAATAAAATTTGTTGTTTTTCCAAACATAAATAGTTATCAATTCATATCTTTAAATATCTGACAAAAAAAATATTTATCAGACAAAAATACTTCGCCTCTGTGGTTGGGAGTGGATGTGATTATGGGTATGTTGGGATTTTAGATTGGGGATGTTTCTGATGGTCTTAATTACACAGACACGCACACTCCTATATGTTGTTCTTATAATCAATAAGAACTCTGTTAAGTACCGTTGTGGAGCAACTCTCGTGGGAGTATCTGTCAGCGGAGCATCTTTCATGAAATCCACCGCCTGTTAATAAAGTACAATTTTGTGGGATTTCTTTTGCGAAGTGATAATAAATAAAAACATCTAAACAAAATTCTCGTTTTTGTTTTTTTACATTTCAACATTTAATAAATCGTCTTTTTTTTTTTTACTAATATCAGTTCTCAAAACAATATCATACATTTTTAACGTATTATAACCTTCATATATTGTATTAATTGAATCAATATATCCATATGTTCGAAGAATTGCATATAAAAAGTCTGAACATTAAGCGTCGTATTGCTTCTTGATTGTTTGTTTTAGGGAGAACAACTATTTCTTCGAAAGTCTGATTATATGTTTTTGCTAAATTTTTTGAATAATCAAATGCATGTTGAAAATTATTCTCAGTCACATCTTCTGTTTGAAATTGAATAGGAGAATAGTAAAAAAGACGACATACAGATGGTTCTTCTTTATTTTGACGAATATGACTAATACGAACAAGTTTTCGAAATTCAGTTGAGAAATTATTTGTTAAAATAAGAAAATCTGTAATTAATATTTCAGCTCAGAAACGATATAGCCTAAATAAAAAGAATAGATAAAGAATTTGATTGTCTATTTACAATGAATTTGAATTTATTCAGAGAATGATAAAAATAAATTTTGATTTTTGTAAACATTTTCTCCAACTAATTTATACTTTATAGATACCATCTGACATCTGATAAAAAAATATTCATTTTGATAATATCACTGATAAATAATAGTTGCTCGTTTTACAGATGAATCATTTTCAACTTATTTATAGAGAGGCTTTAGTTTGTACAACTTAAATATTAATACCCATATGAAAAAAGAAAAAGTGTGAGTATTTTTTGAATAACTTTTGCTTGAAACTAGATAGAGAGTTGCGGTTTTCATTGTTTAAAAGAAGAGATGAAATTACATCTAATGACATATATCAAACTTTTCTGACAAGTTTTCTCAGTCTACGATCAAGTTTGTTAAAAACAAAACATTTCTTAATGTAAAAATTTCACGATTTCCACTTTCAAAAGTGCATCAGAATCATTAACTGAAGACCTACAAATTATGTAAGTACGATGTTGTAAGGTTTAGTCAATCATCAGTTATACATATTTTACTGTCTTTATAAAAATTGTTTTTTTTTTGTTATTTTTTAACGAAAACTCCACCTTGTAAACCTATTCAAAAACTTGAATTTTCTTTTGGAAAAAATTGGCGAGAGACTTTGAGAAAACTTGTCAGAAAAATCGGGTATACACGATTCAATGAAATTTTACGTCCTGTTTTAAACGGTGAAAATCGCAGCTATTTATCCAGTTCATATTAAATGTTATTCAAAAATCCTCACATTTTTTCTTTTTTTTGAACTAGGTACTAGTTAATGCATCTATTTTTGAAACAGGCTCTGCTACTGTTGGACAATCACATTTAATTTGTGGAAGTTCTATATCGTTTGAATGATTATTCAAATTATTAAAAAAATTATTCATACAAGAAAACAAACTGATAATGTCATAGTCCAAAAAAGTGAACGTAGTGGAATAGGTCGCATACTATTAAATACTCAAAATCCAAACAATAAAAATTTACATTATTCATAATAGATATGCAATCTTATGAATGTGGATGTGCATGTGAGTGAATATAAGACTTCATTCTCTTTTCAACTGTTTTCTTTGTTTTTAATGCAATGGAGAAATTCAATAGACAGAAAAAGCTAAAAGATAGGGCTGAATCTGATAAAAGCACGATTTTTTCACTTTAGAAAAGAATATATTTTCGATATGCATGCGACTGAAACACTATGAGGAAGATTAACTTCTCTAATTTTTTTAAAAGTAGTTTTGCATAATTTACTTGTCATCAGAAATCTACAGATTACTTCTCAAGAGATTCTCATTCTATCTACAGCAATCTAATATACGACCTCCTGTATCATCTGGCACGATATGAACACATTAGCGAAGTCTCGTGCTGAACTGACAAGATTTCTATTCTTTCATGTATCAAAGAATAATCGCTACATTTTCTAAACGAACTGGATTTATTCCAGGATGAAACAAACGGACAAATGAATTATTCGAGCACGCATCATAGTATCGAATATACGTACAAGTATCTGAATAGCTATATTCAAATTCTGTCCTTACCAAACAGACGATTCGAACGTGTATGTGTTCTCGATAAAACGAAAGCCACATGCACCCATACTCAACTCGAAGTACGATAAATACATCAGTCTTATTCGTAATGATGGGCTGTATAACTGCACTAAAGTAGAAGACATTTTTATTCAACATAGAATGACTAAACAAACAAAAAATGAGTTCTTCTATTACACAGTTGATATGTATGATGGAAGAACATGAACAAACACAAGTTCACAAGCAATCGTCGAATGTGTTTCAACCTTGTCGACACAAAAACGAACACCTGGTCTTAGAAGTATTTCATTTTCTCCTGGAAAAACTGATAAGTTTGATATATTGGCGAATTGATCATTCCATCTGTATCGACCAAGATCGATTTCGTAAAGAACATTTTTGGCGAATTCGCTAGCCACATTAATGTCTGTTGACGTCGATACGAAACATGACCATTTGAAGCATTTCTTCTTATTCCCAGCCGCTTGACGATATTCATCAAGTTTCTTTGTTGATACCGTATCTCCACGATAAACTACCATGGGTTTCTTCTTTTTCAAATGAAGCGTTTGACACAAACGACGTAGTTTTGACACATTATCAGTCGGGTGCCTACCGATATAGTCATATAAGAGAAAGCAGTAAGGTGCCATTGTCTCTCTCTTAGTTCGATCATTATCTCGAAGAATTTCATTGATTTTGCGGTAAAGAAAAGTGTGGTCGGTGTACAAAGTGATACATACTTCTCTCAATGTTTTCATATGTTCACTGTTGCTACCAATTGAACTATTGTCAGCGACTTCCCAAAGCCGTTCAATTATTTCTTGCAGCCTTGGCTCTTCCTGTATCTTTCCTTCTATTTCAATACCTTTTATTAAGAGGTTGAGAATACGATTAAATGTCACATTTGATGGACTTTTAAATTCTGTTACAAGCCAATCCATAATGAAACGAGAGCCCTGATAATGTGTATCTTCGATGACATTATCTGATTCAAGAGGAAAGTCGAGTCGATTATTCATGCTGGATGCTTCATCATGGTTATATTCAGTGTTGAGAATTGGATTATCGTACACTTGACAACGACGCCGAATAGGACGTTGTCGAAATGAATCGATATTGTGTATTTGTCGTTCATGTGCAAAATCGATTCGATATCCAGTTCGAATACTTATCTCACAAATACCACACTGATAAGCACATTCAATATGATGGGAGATGTCAGCTGGATAATCTGTCCACTCTTCGGGCCCGTTTGAATCAAAAGGATTCGCATTTGTTTGGCATGCCCAAATAGGAGTACTAGTTTCTAACGATGAATCCATCTGCATTCGTTCACAAGAACGATGGCAAACAAAGAATTGTAATCGTTGTTTCTTCAGAAACAAGAATAATTCATCTACAAAGACTGAAACAGTGTATTTTTCAACAGAGTTCTAGCAATGAACAATACACATATTCATGGAGAGATTGATCATCTACTAGTTGACATCATTCATTGTGTCAATCTCGGGAGACAATTTTTAGTTTCAGGCATCAACGTTAGATAATATGATCTGATAAAAGAAAAATCTTCTTTACTATTTGTTTCTCCACTTCCTGCTAATCGATTACTACTAGTGATCATTCAGCACACACTTAGGTTGAATAATATAGCTATACAAATCGAGTTTAAACGAACAACAATCTTACTAACTCAATAACAAACGTGGATGCATGTGAAAAAGAAATATGCTAGATATCTATCAAGATCAAGATGCAGCGAAGCGAGAAAAAAGACATTTCTGTTTTTATCTCACCTCACGAAAATTTCTTGACGCGAGCCAAAACTCATCTCTCGATGAAATGATATCATAAAACGCGTTCATCTGTACTCCTACATGAAGAAGTGTCATTTACTTCAGTTCTAAATCAGATAGTACCTCATAGTGTTGACGATATGAATGTGAACGAAACAACTTACTATTTCCGAAATGACACATTGAATTACTCTTGATCAATCAATAAGTTAAAGATTGAAAAAGACACATTAGACGTTATGTCAAGGAAAATGACTCTGTGATTTTTATTAACCATCATCAACAAATCAATCTTTCACGAAAGTTATATTTCATCGTCAATCATTCACTAATTGAGAGAAATAAATAAACGAAAAACCAAATATTAGGGGTGAGTCACACTTTCTAATAAAACATACGTCATTCAAGCCTGGATATGTACGTTTTATGCATATCTTCTACCAAATAATTAAAAAAAAATGAGACGGACAATGTTTTGACAGTATATAAGGCGAGGAAGTTTCCAACATTGATATTAATCAAAGACCATTGAAATAATCGATGTATATATTACTTTGCTAATCAATCTTTCGTGAGATGTATACATAGATATAGTTTTCGAAAGAGCTTAACGATGTTACATGATTATGACTATACAATCCGAATATCCATCAAAACCTTGAGTTCTGACTCACGGTTTCGATTTCTCTCTATGCCGTAGAAACTATATGGTTTTTGTGCGAGTGCCTTGAAACGTTTTTGTGAACAATTATGAGTCAAAGCAGTGATTAGTTCTTGAGGTCCTCTATAAATCTTGTGTGATACATTATAATTACGGAAATTTACTGAATGTAGTGGTGTTTTTTATTGTCGAAAATACGGTTATGAACTCTTTAGATGAAATTAAATAAATGAGATATATGGTGAAGTTACTTTTTATTTATAGGCTATCAAAATGTATCCTGCGAAGTTTATTCGTCATGTTTTTCGAAAAATTGATTTACGTGTTATGCCGTTCTTCTTTTCCCTCGAATTTAGTTCTTACCTGAATCGAGTTTGCATGGGTAAATTTCATCATAATTCGAATTACACATGATTTTATACTCGTTTTTACACAGGATATGACAATAGCAACAGTCTAAACGACGACTTACACGTATCTGCCACAGAAAGTAGTTGGGCTATCTCTCTTGTGTATCTTGGCTATGTAAGCCACAAAAGTCCTGATCTTGAGGTTCTCTTATCATTATATCATTTCTAGTTTGTCTTCTCCATTCCTTCGGCACTTTTGCATCTCTATCTTGGAACTACTATCTACGTATCTATTATCATGTTGGCATGGGGATCAATCAGTATCGGCATGGGATTTGTCAAAACCGTTCCGCAACTATTGGCGCTACGATTTCTGCTAGTAATAGTCTTTATTTATGCTGAATCTCTGAATGTTTTACTAAGTTTTTCTATAGGGAATGGCAATCTCGGGTTTCTTTCCAGGCATGGTAGCCCATTTATCACGAATTTATCCAATAAAACAGCGAACTATGCGAGTCGTCATCTTCTATTTAGGGGCTATTTTATCAGCAGCTGTAGGTGGTATTCTGGTGAGTATGGCAAGCGGTCGATTTCTGTTGATTCTTACTAAAAAAATGTTAGAAAGTCGAAGAACAAAAAAGAATGCACCAGTTTTATAACAATTTTAAAGTGTGACTGCAGTTTTCCATAAGCTCCACTAACTTCATTCGCAAATTCTCAAAAATAGTTTATGCAAGCTGCTTTTTATTCTTTATTGTCATGATCATATCATTTACAACGAAGAATTTCTTTCCATTTTACTTGTTCTTTTGTAACTAGGTTTTCAGCATTCAGAAAATGAATGGCATTGGTGGTCTACACAGTTGGCAATGGATCTTTCTTCTTGTTGGCATCCCGGTCATTCTTCTTGGAATGGCTACTTTTTTCTTTCTTGACAAAATCTCGGACGCTATTTGATGTGAGTAACTCAAAACCAATATCTGTCAATTTTAACTATGTTATTCCCTAAACAGATTTAGATCCTATAGAAAGAGAAATCCTAACCAACCTTTTACGTCACGATACCGAGGTAGATGCTGATGAAGCTTTGGAAGAGAATGGTATCCAATGACGCCAAATATGTCGCATTTTTATTGATTGGAAGATTTAGCTTTTTGTACTGATAGTTGTGGGAAATTCAGCCGTGACAAAAGCTTGGATATCATACTTCCCCACCCTAATTAAAACCATAGGGTATACCAGTGCGACAGAACAACTGATGTCAACTCCACCATATGTGTCGGCATGTGTCTTCGCTCTGTTAGGCGGTCTGTCCGCAACGAGATTCAACGAGCACGGATATCACGTGGCATTTCTTCTAACTGTTTCTATCATTGGCTTCGTTCTCATGGCAGTCTTTGAAGAAGGTAGCACTGTAGCAGTATATGTAGGCGGATGTTTCGCATGCTCTGGAACATTTCAGCTTTTGCATTACTGATGGCATGGCTAGCAACAAATGTAAGTGGTCGAATGAAAAGAACATTGGCAATCGCATTAGTTGTTGGATTTGGGCAAATTGGTGGAGTGATCTTACCGTTCATTTACTATGAAAAAAACGTATCTGCTTTTCGTCGAATTCATATTACAAGTGCAGTTACAATGCTGGTAATCATGTTCCTTACTTTACTTCTTCGATTCATTTCTACTAATCGAGCAAGCCCGATGATGATGAATAAAGTCCATGCAGTCGATGAGATTAATGAATAAAAAGATATGCAAATATCAATTGCACGTTGACTTCTGTATGACTCCTGAATGGCGACACTAAACAAAGTGTGTGACATAATTTACGACGACTATTAGATCTTTTCCAAAAGCTAATAGAATAGTTCTCATTTTTCTTTTTCCACACAGAAGCTTTGTATTGTACTAAAGGGAGCAACAACGGATATAAACCAGCTGATAATCAACATTAAATCACATAAATCCCTTTAAATCATGTTATCTCTTCCTATAAGTCATTTAAAATCTGCGATTAAAATTCAGGAAACGATTGTTTATAGCTTCAAGATGGAATCAAAATTGATATTTTTACTTAACTAATATTTAACAATTTTTAATATGGTTAACTAATAAAAAAGACAGTCATGCTGGTATACATTTGTGGAATATTCATTGTAAATCGAACGGCGAAGAATGTACTTCTTCCTTTTCAAGTAAGTTGGAAAGCATGTCATTTGAACAATGATAATAGATCCTTACAAATAATTTTTCTGTCAGTCTAGCTAGAGTAGAGTGAAAAAAAAAAGAAAGAATTCTGCATATGACTTGTATCTAACTGAAATGGAAAAATTAAAAATGCTAATGTTCCATTTTTCTACTATTGTTCTTTATGTTGCTCATCTTCATATTAGCGTTGTTTGACTATAGCATATCTTTTATTTGTTTGTTGGAGTTCGAATAATACGTGACTAAACTGTCTTTCAAAATAAGGTATATATGACAGTTCTGCTATGAACATCGAACAATTATATCTCTACCTTTCGTTTTATCGGCTTTATTAATTTTAATACTTTGAATGTTAAAGACATACTTGGTATATATATAAAGAGTAAACTGTCTCATTAAAAGTTAATTTTAAAAGATGAATTTTACTTTATCTAACAAAAATATTCTACTTTCCTTTCAAAGCACAACGACAGTTTCTATAACAAGGATTAAAATAAATGAAAATTTAACGTTCCGTGTAAAGATTTCGTTTAGTGTCTTTTTTTAGGCTTCAAACTACTATTGGTATATTGAACGTTGTAATTTCTCCATGATTTTGAAGAAGTCAATGAATAGAACAACAATAATAACAATATTTTTAACAATTCCATTGTGTTGCCATCGTTGTCGTTGAAAGGTACACATTGAAGCAGAAACTCATCTCGTGCGAGATATGCATTAACTTCAGTTCGTGCCGCTTGCCAAAGCACCAAGCAAGGATGAGTATAAACTTTATTATATGCCATAATTATTGCCCGTATTGATGGTTTTTTTTTATTCATCTGATTCAAATTCTTTTTGAATTTTCATATTGTTTTATTTTCTTTTGTTTAAATATTTATTGATGTACTATAAATGTGTTGAACGAGTTGTTATAAGTTCTTTGTGCAGTTCTATATTAGTCTAGGTAGACATCAACTATGTTTTATACTCTAATTTTTAACAATTAAATCTTTCAGATGATTTTTCTGAACTTTGTCGTTAGAATTACATTGTCATGTAAAATTTTTTATAGATTGGAGGAAAACACTCATCTTCCGCCGACTCACGACAACCCTAAATGAGAAATAGTATTTGAATGGTTACTTTTTGATTTTAAGAATAAGGAAATTATATTCAACATTCAAATGATAATGTCAAATCAAATACAATGTTAAAAAATATAGTAAATATGAAAACAATTTTCGATTATTGCTGTTTGTCAACTTTCTCACAGATAGAAGAGTTTAGTGCCTGAACGATTAATTCACAGTAATCAGGCAGTTTAACGTATTAGAGTAAGAATAAATCGATTTAAAAATCAACATATTGATGTTTGCCTACAGTGAGTTCTATATAAAATCTTTTTCTTTATTATAATCTGTTGAATATGTTGTTCGTATATCAATGTAAGAAGATATCTTGGTTGACGTATTTATACAATGGTTTGCAAAGAATCTTGCAGATTTTGCTTTACGGGTATCACTTTCTATACACGACTATTTATATTGTTACATCTCTGAAATAAAAAAAAAATAAAAAGTACTATATTGTACCATAATTTAAAAATTAATTCGTTAACTTTTGAAAGAAACAGTAAAAAAGCATAAGTTGTTTATAGGCAATGTATAATTTATTACAACGCCAATATCAATATTTTAAAGCCTTTTTTTTCTAAAAATTATTCAAGTGCTTTAATAGTTTTTTTTTATTTTCTATTTTCAACTTAATGTTTTACACCTAACTAACTTACATGTATGCTTTTTCCATCATGATAATATATATTCCCCTTTTTGATAATTCATTTTCTGCTTCATGTATTCAGTTATTTGATTATATGGTTCATCATCATCATCATCTGTAGATGAATTTCCATTAGAAAAGAGTTCCCTTAGTAAAACGATATCGCTTTCCACTTTTGTGAGTAGTTTTCAAGTACAATCAACTCCTCAATCATAATCGAATCGATTTTTACTCCTATGTTTTTATATAAATTTCCAGCTTGAGTAAGTAAAAATATTTTAAAACATCGAAATCTCATAACGAACAATTAGGCGAGTTTTTACCCACCCTCTTCCTACGGGTCATATCAATTGTTGGATACCCAACCCATTTGCAGAAAATCAGTTGGATGATATGAAATAAATGAACAAGTTTGACTCGTTCGATCTAGATCAAACAAAAGTATTAAAGTAGTCCATCCATTTCCATCCGGCAGCACAAAAAATAAGTTTTTGAAAAGATTTTCATTATCTCAGAACATTGCAATATATCAGAAAAAGACGAGAGCAAACAAAAGATTCCTGTCTACATTGCTGGTAACAATCTAATAGTTCGATTAGTGGCTTAATCGAAGGAACAAAATAGAGAGGTTCAGTATTATTCACAAATGTTTGAGCTTTATGTTTAAAAAAAAATTTAACAGTTATAAGTGTAGATATAACCCACGTTACAATCATACTTTGAAACGATTAATCACTCTTTGAAAGTTGAATCAAACTATCCCAAATAACAAAGAACGAAAACAATTCTTTGACTAATATCTTACTTTATCCTAACGTAAAAATGTAAAATATTTAAAAAATAAAAACTTTACTTTTCATGCTTGGTCTTTGTTTTTCAATCATAAAATTCATTGATAATTTTTCAATATTAAATATAGATTATTTATCAATAAAATAATATCAAGTTGTTCATTATATGAAAATTCTTCTCATCTTTCATGACAATACAAATACGTGTGTAAATATCCATAGCAAAGTGATTGAATGTCATTTACACATTCACATTCGATCGATGCTTTCTCACGAACAGGAAGAATTGTCAATTGGTGTTCACACAATATGTATTGCATGGACTACCTGATATCGTGGGAGAGAAAACGGGAAAGAGAAAGAGAGAAAGAGAAAGGATATGTATATAAATATATTGACGAAGGAAATAAATGAACACTTCATTCATTTCATTCGAGCAAAAACAAAAAAGAAACAATGATGTTTATTTTACAAAATATGTTTTTGATAACTGTTCCATGTTCAACTTTATTAACCACTATTGCTATGTTATTGCCGTATTGGTGGTCATCGGAAACACTTCAAGTTGGTCTTTGGAGAGCTCGATCAGTATCTTCATCATGGTTACTTGTTGAACCACAAATTGGAACATCAGAAGGTAAAAAAAGATAAAAAGTTTGCATTGAAAAACAAAAAATAAAGTGAATCTTTTTTTTAAACTTAAGGTCGTATGTTATTTATTTTACAAATTCTTTCATTTGTATCAGTATTATTAGCCGATATAAGTGGTATTATTTGGTTAATTATTATTATTTGTCGTCAATCTCATATGCTATTAAAATCATTTTTTTCACTTCTTATTTTTACTATTCTAACATATTTATGTTTATCAATAATGATATATCTTGTTTGGCAAACAACAAAAGATTATATACATTTAATTAATATATCATATTCATTCTATATTGTTTTAATTATAATTATACTTCATTCATTAACATTTATTAGTATAACAATTAATTTATTGAAATATCGAACAAATCATTCTTTAATAGAACCATTACAATTAGATAAAAAAATTCTTTTTGCTTTTAATGAACCTATTGCATAGAAAAAAAAAGTGAAGAGATTCTTTTTGTTTTGTTTTTATTGATCCGGTGTTAATGTGAAAAAATAAAATATAATTATCTTCACACGATTTGTTTCATGCTGAGAGGATTGAAAGATAAAAGAACAAAGATTAAGTCATCTGATTGCTTTCCTCACACAGAGATTTTTTTTCTTTTTTTTTTTGATGATTTAGCTAGACATTAGATTGATCATAAGAGAAATACTACCAACAGAGAACTTCAAAGTATATATTGATCTATCACAACAAAAAGGAAATTCGTTACGGATAGGTCATTATTATTTGTTTCGTTATAAATTTTATCTTAAAAAAAAATAATGTCGAGAATTGAATGATGTGTTTTTGTTGAATATTTAGTAAGTGATGAAATTCGATACTATATGTTGACTGAACAAACGAAACAAGTTGTTTTTAGAATATTAATGAATAGGTTCTATATTATTTGTATAACTACTTAAGTGTATATAATTTGACACGTATACGAAAAGGTATAATTAAATATGTTGAAAAGTTGTCATAATTTGATTGTCTATCGTTATCTTACTTTTTGTTTTGATTAAAATATTTGATTTGAGATATATGTGCAATGGTGAATTTATTCTTACAGACAGTATATGAAAATATTTCAATTAGAATCAAAGTTGTTGTAGATTATGAGAGAATGCTCACAATTTGAAAATTGCTTTTGAGTTCGGATACTGTGTATCAGTTAGACCTAAAAAGGATAAAAGTTTCTACGTCTCTCCTACAACGTTGTAACTATTTTACTGAAATTTTAGTCTATAGTATGGTATGTGCAAAAGAATCGAATGATGATATTTTGATTTGAAATTTCGTCCGCAGATAAGCCTGTTTGTTGTTAGAATGTTCCCTCCACGAGGTATTGAATTTTCGAAAATCATTTATATTCTATGAGAAATTCTTGAGTCTTGTTTTTTTCCTCGGAACATTCTTTTGAGCTAAAACTTTTAGAATATTCTAGTTACAATTAAGCCTATTAATAGACAAAGTTTCAGTAAAATGGCTATGATTTTGCAGAGAACACATAGAAACCAAGAAGAAACGGCATACTCCCGTACTTTCTCGAGTATGGGGAGTACGAGAGTACGTCGTTATCATCTTGGATTTAGCTCTAGATTTTTCTCACTTATAAAACTTTACTCCTGTTGTACTCTGGGGAGCATCGGAGAACGTTGTTTCCTTTTGGCTTGGCTTCTATGTACTTCCAAAGTCCAAGGATTACAACTGTTTCCCCTTAATATGGAGATTCATCCTTTTGAGAGTTTTAATATCTCATTGATGTCTATTTTATGTAAAGAGTGGCGAACTCGAAAGCGATTTTCAAGTTGAGAATTCACTTTAATCCTAATCTTTGCCTATATAAAATGAATACTGGAAACGCTAAAGAATTAAATCATGGATTCTGTTATGAATATAGAAAAACAAATTCAAGATTATTCCTCAGCAAATATATAGATTATATAAGTATCCTTTTTTTATAGTCTAGAAAAATATTCATATAAATGCAACGAATGTTCAAGAATAAATGGACTTAGTGTTCCGTCTATAATTAATTTTTACGTTAAAATATCATTGTCATTTTGAAAAGAAATGATTTGTTTGCCAAGTATGCGTGATGGTCTAATATGGAATTTAAGTTTTATGAAAATATGAATTTAGATAGTTTCACGTCATTTTGTAAGATATTTCCGCATGCATGCATCATAATGTTTCTCAAACAATCTTAATTAAGCATGGTGAGAAAGAGTACGCTTGAAAGCATGTGAAAACTGAGACGAGCGTGTCTAGACACATATCTAGTCAGAGAGAAAAGAGAATTAATTATTAAAAGAAAATTACTGTTACAAAATACGTCACTTCGGTGTTGTGCAATCTTCAGTAAAAAATTTTGGACTATTATTTTTAAGACACGAACATTTTATGCATGTTTACAGAAAATTGAAAGAAAAAAATTTTTGTTTGGTAAAAAATTCAAGTCAAACTAATTGACATAGACCGATATATTAATACAATACTAAGCAGTTCATTTATTTTGGGATGTTTCATTATAATTAGTATTGGAAATTTTTTTTAGATATGATACGAATAAATTCTGAAACAGTTTTCTCTAGACCAGGACTGGGACTAACAGAAAAATTTGGTTTCAAACATCTCTAGTTATAACGGAGAGAGTGTGATCAGCTAAATTATGTTGTGAAATGTAACTATCTCATTTTCTCTTAATTATTTAAATTGTTTTATGTTTTAGACACAATGTTATCAATGTCAACAATGGAGTTTTTTAATGTCATAGAATAGAAAATATTCTTTTAATTATTTTTATTGTTAATTGAGAGTAGATCAATAGAAAAAAGAAAAATCTTTATTACAAATCAATTAGAATTAGCTTATACAATTAGTTTTCTTGTCTCCAGTGTTTTTTTTTCTTCACAGTTTACAATAACATGATGAATTTAACAACAGCTTTTCAATGGACTAATTGTTATATAACATGATCCGTAAGATGAATTGATCTCTGAATAAAACAGCTTAGGAAATAAATTCTTAAGTGCAATAGATAACTGATTGGGTGGGAGTATGGATGTATTTTTATAAGAATTTTAGAAACCAAGCAATCCTACAATAATCTTCAGGGTGTAGGTGTGTGGATGTTATGTGTTCATTCAGGCACACGCTCACCCCCACCCAAACTAACACGGAAACCTTCGTTCAAATTATAATTCGAATGATGATAAATATTCATGTTTGACTTTTTTGACTGCTGGTTTAACATGCATGCCTCCATTCGAATTACAGCTCAAATTGAAATAAATTTATCTTTAGTCTTTTTGCCTGTTATAACATAGGTGCTGGCTGGAAAACTTTTGTTCATGCTTTTTCAAACTCGAATTACGCAGCTACTTAAAAAATGATGTATTTTATTTAGCCCTATTCACCTTGCAACCGATAAAGTGTATTCACATGGTAAGTGAAAGAGCACTCAACCGAATCAACCAAGATAATGAAGAGTCGTATCATTGACAAAAAGGATGAATATAGCCATGTATACAGAAGGTAAACACGTGGTTGAATCCGTACACTTATCAAGCATATAAAAATGATAAATACATGTAACAACATCAATAGGTATCAATAAAATGATTAGTGTAACATCGTTAATAACCTTGATCACAATAATCAATGGTATTGATTCGAAAATTGAATTGAATCGTTGGATGTTGAATGATCAATCGTTGATGTGTTATATTGAGACTTATAAAATTCAATATTGACGACTCATTTGTTTCATATGGCATTTAATCGAACTCGGCTCGAACAGAGAAAAATTCAATCAGTTAATCTACTTGCAACTGTGGTTGATAGACAAATTCTAGAATTTCAGAACAATTCAGATCGAATAATGATTCAAATTGATCTCGCTAATGAGCATAAACGTAAGTTTAAATCAATTTTTAGAGAAAAGAAGACATATGAGATGAGAACACGATCAAATCGTATTTAACACATGTTCAGAAGTGATTATTTTTCCTGCTACCAAAATATTAAGTTTATTTTCAACGGAAAAGATGGTGTGTTTTGAATTCAAATGATTATTGAAAATCTTGAGAGAAAAATATTGATCTCCTTGATCAACGATGTATTCTTAAACACATTTTTCAATCGTACACGATTCAATATATGGTCCGTGCCGACTGTTCACTATCAAACTATTCGATTAAATTTGAGTCAAGATTTCTAATGAAAACTTTTCCATTGGTTAGTCAATAGAATACCAATTAAACACAGAAAAGATCGAACGAAAATTCGAATTAAAATGTAATGTTTCTTTGAACGAATAGGGAATCCGATAATTGATATCGATTTGAAAATTGAAGGTAAATATCTCAATCGAACAGTAATTAATTACAATGTCAAAACCATCGATATCAATGGACAAATCGATTCACTTAATTGTTCAATCGAAGTTCTTAGTCTACCACCACAACGTTTAAGTGCGAGAATTTATTTGAGATCAATACCATTTATCGTAGTTTTGTTTCTGTTCAAATGGGTATTCTATTGGATATTGTTGTTCTGAAAGAGATTGTTCGTCGACCGATAACAGTTGCTATTGGATTTGTTTGTCAATATGGACTAATGCCAATGATTGCTTTTACAATAACAAAAATATTTCGATATCCATCTTTATATGGATTTGGTCTATTTGCTGTTGGTTGTTGTCCAGGCGGATCTGCATCGAATCAGTTGACGGTCATTTTCGATGGTGATATAAATTTATCTGTATTAATATCATTTGTTTCGACTGTAACTTCATTTTTGATAATGCCAATCTGGTTTTATACACTTGGAAATTATGCTTATTTACATGAACTTAAAATAGTTATTCCATTTCAGAGTCTAATGAAATCGTTGGGCACTATTGTTGTTCCATTATCAATAGGTATGATTATAGTTCATTTATTTCCAAAAATAAAACCATATGTCCATCGTATTGTTAAACCTGTTTCAATTGTATTACTCTTTTACTTTTTTATCTTTGGTACCTATGTCAATTTTTATCTTTTTGCCTATATTGACTTACGAATGGCCTTGACAACGCCTTTACTTCCATGGATTGGTTATCTATTAGGAGGTACTACTGCGTGGATTTTTAGACAAGATTGGATACGAATCAAAACGATTGGTATCGAAACAGGTAAATACTTTCAGATAATTGAATTACTCAATCAAAATCGATTATGAGAGAGAATAATATTGAGATATCTCATCCGTTTGTTCGAATCTTTTCGTATAGCGATAATTACATTGGAATAGTTCTGAAAGAATTAAGAAGAGGATTTCAGATCGAGTAGTGTTCAAAGTTTATAAATTGTTGTTACTTCGATTATGCAGATTTTCGAAATATTTTTAATAGTTTATCAATGCCGATTAACTGAAACTGAATTTGTTCAATTTGATGAGTTAGTTTAAACAATGATACATTTGTGAAGGGCAATAATTTTTGTGTGTAAAAGACGAGCTGAATTTTTTTCGTTCGAAAAAGATTTTTATTTAGTTGTGAGAAATTTTTCCGAACTTATCTTTCGAATACATGTCAAATGTTAGTCTTAAACTTAAACAATTAATAAATAGAATTTCTTTTAGAAGCGATGAATAAGTCCATCGAGTTCAAAGTCCAGTCGAAATTCTCTTTCAAAGAATATCGATTCTGGCTTTATCTCCATGAACAAGATCTAATGAATTCGATCTCGAAATAGAAATCGATTCGTTGTACACTATTGATGAAATCTCTCATCGTCAGTCTAATAAGCAGTGAACATGTCAATAATCTGTTTTATAATTAGTTAAGTCATCTGTACCGGCTCTAGATAATACGACTGAGAGAGACATTAATTTCTGATTGTCTAATCATTTGAACTTTTCTACTGAACTCAATTAATACGATGAAGTACTGAAATTTAGTATAGAATTTTTCGATTGAACTCTAATTGAAATTTTTTTTTATTTAGGTATTCAAAATGTTGGTATTGACTTTATGGTTCTTCTTTATTCTCTACCGGAACCTGAAAATCATCAATCAACTGTGATTGCAATGATTGTATCTTATATATCGTCACAACCATTCTATGTTATTCTTCTTATTCGACTTATCCGAAAAAAATGTTTCAAGAAAAAAGAAGTTCAGACTGAAAATGCTGCCGAAGTCGATGCCAAGTTGAATGATGAACTCGACAAGTCATCTCAATCTGCGACTGAATCTCATCAAGAAGTCGATCATCATTCACATGAAATTCCATTACCTTCTGTTGTTAGATAAATATTTAGTTTGAAGTTCATCACATCAACATTTCCTATTTTTCTTGTTTTCGTCTATGATTGATAGGAACTGTTCGAAAGATAATCATTTTATTGACCTGTTTTAACTCATTTTGTTTCTGATGAATATCATTACAATAAAGTATTGTCGTCAATCTGATCACGACTTTTTTTCGCTTTGAAAAATTCTTTTGCAACAATAGAACCTTGATTTAGGGTAGATAGAAGCCAGTGGTTTCTTACGTCGTAAACATAGTATTGATTTATTGTTCTTCTCAATGAATATTTTAATTTTTCTGATAAAGTTTTCTCATTTAATGAACGCAAAATTCGCTTGAAATTGGACTTGATTTACTCATCAATATTTTGGATTAAAATCGTATTCTTTCGATGAAATGAGTGTAAGAGTTTATTACTTAGGGCAGTCCAAAAGTAGTGGCGGAGGTACTTTATTTTCTTAGAAAAAGCTTTAAAAAAATTTCTTTTTTTATGAACAGATAGAGCGTCCTTCGCTCTANCCCATCACTGTTATATACTTATTTATGATGAATATAGACGTTGGAAAAAATCTGATAAAACTTAGTGGGGCCAGTAGGGAGAAAGAACTATTCATAAGATGATTGGCTTACTGGTGCAGCTCAAAATTTTGTGCAATGATAACACGGTTAAATAATTTAGGGAGTAATATGTTTGAATAATCTGTTTTGAGAAAAGGTTGACACGAAATTGATCCTTCTGCTTAAAACGCACAACTATATAGCCTTAAAAATAGAATGATAAACCCCCCTTCTCAAAATGTACAACAATATACCCTCGAAAGAAGAATAATAAACCCTTCTGGTTAAAACCTAGAACAATATACCCTTCACAATAGAATAATAAACCCTTCTCCTAAAATCCAACTGTAATATACCCATTTCTGACATTCAAAAAACCTTTTTATTTTCTCATACCCTTGGTTTCATAAACCCCAGAAGGCTTTATGAAAATTTATACTTAGTGCAAGGGTTTATGATTCTACGCTTTTTTTTAAATTGCACTTTTTCACAGTGCAGTCTGAAGCATTCGAACGATAAACTATTCAGGGTAAAATAATAAACTCTTTTGCTGAAACCGTAGAATAATAAACCCGTCTCCGTAAATCCCAGTATAATGAATCCTTCGATAGCAGCTATAAATCCTTTTTATTTTCATATACCCTTGCTTTCATAAACCCTTCAAAGGTTTATGAAAATTTGTAGTTAGCGCAAAGATTTATTATTATACTGTTTTCTTTACAGTGCAGAATAACATACCCTTATCCGTTGAATCATAAACCCTTTTTATGAAAGGGTAGAATAATATACCCTTATGCATAGAATCATAAACCTTTTTCACGAAAGAGTTGAATGAAATATCCTTATCCGTAGAATCATAAACCCTTTTTATAAACGGGTAGAATAATATACCCTTAGGCGTAGAACCATAAACCCTTTTTATAAAAGAGTAGAATAATATACCCTTATCCGTAGAATCATAAACCCTTTTTATGAAAGGGCAGAATGATATACCCACACCCAGAAAATCATAAACCCTTTTCCTGAAAGAGTAGAATAATATACCCTTAGGCGTAGAATCATAAACCCTTTTCATGTAAAGCGTAGAATAATATACCCTTAAGCGTAGAATCATAAACCCATTTCCTTGAATTTCAAGGTGATAAACCCTTTTTATTTTCATATACCATTAGTTTCATAAACCCTTGGTTTCATAAACCCTTGAAGGGTTTATGACGCTATCATAAATCCTTCAAGGGTTTATGGAAACTTATACTTAGTGCAAAGGTTTATGATTCTGCCCTTTTTTTTACAGTGTACTCTGACGATTCATATGCAGTAGTATTAGTATGAGGTATGTATTTGACTTTAAAAGTTTGATAGTTATGAAACTTCTCCAGTGTAGAGATATTATTATATGCCTACAAATGGATTCAAAACAGTCAGGCTTAAAAATAATTGAATATCATATTCAAAAGTGTTATTATCTAGAGTTTATACATAAGAGGCTTCGTTCTTTCGAACTGAGTACTTTATCCCAATTCTAAAGTTTTCGACGACTGATTTCAATCCTTTCATATCGTGTTTTCGTGTTCATTCTCTTAACTTGATACGAGTATAGATTGTCAAAAATCTTATCTTTCTACATTTTCTTTCTATAGTATCAAAATAGGGTTGAGAAGATACCAATACATCACCAAGTAACTATTAACAGAGATTAACTCCGATAGATTCAAATGTCAGATCAGTTCGGGTCACTATATGGCTCAATCAGATCGAGTCAGGTCACTGAAAAACCTTGTAACTTAGAATCGAAACTGGCCGGTGCAGTAATCTAAACAGTTGGCAAATAAGAACAATATTTTGCATCTTTTTCATTGAAAATATTTATTGAAGAGCTTGAAAAAGCTGGGTAGATCTAGAAGTTATGCATTGTAAACTCTTTCGTTCTGTTTCATGTTTTTCCTTAGACAGCATGAAGTAACAATTAAAATCTAATACACTGCAAAATAATGATTGAGGTATCCAAGACAGAAGAAAGACAAATAAAAGAAGATTCTATCACAATCTCTTCTCATTCTAATCGCACAGTACCGACGAGTGTTAAATGTTCATTTAGCGCCGTGGCCGAAATCATTTCCAAGCATCCATTAAACATTTCACCCAACGTGCTGAATCACACTCTTTATTCTGACTTAAATTTAAAAAAAAAGAAAAGAAAAAGATAGTTTAAATGAGATCGGAGCCAAGATTTTTTCAAAAACTTCAAAAACTTTGAATTTGTTCATGAAAATATATTTGCTTGGAATTAGATCGTAACATTTTCTCCTATGTTGAACCCGCCTGACAGCTTTGAAGCTGCTAATTCTCGTATAAACGGCCACAGAAAAAATATAAAATATTTTACATGTTTACCATTGATAAGAGTAATTAATGCCGATTTCAAAAAAGAAGGCGGGTGGGTATTTTTCGAATAACTTTTCATATAAGTAAGAGAGAGAGCTGTGGCTTTCACCGTTAGAAAGAGGTAATGACGGCGCATCTAAATGTATATTATAAGATAATATAGCTTGGTTTTTGAAAGGACTTAAAGCCACATTGTTGAAAACGAACATATTCCGTAATGTGACTAAAATGAATTTTCAATAATTTGAGGTAGATGCGAAGTGCTAACAGAACATCTACAAAGTTATGCAAGACCCATACTTTTTGATTGAGTCCTTTAAGAACTATAGGTATTCTACTTGAAATTCTGAGCCGAGTTTTCTATTAGTTTTTGTGAAAAATTCACTTTTTTACGTTTTTCTAATGAACTAAAAAAAAACAATTTTTCGGTACTTTTTTTAGAAAACTGATTAAAAAACTTTAGAAAGCTTACTCGAAAAGCCTGTATTATGTGATTCAATGCGCCGTCATCTCCTCTTTCCAACGATGAAAATCGCTGCTTTCTATCGTGCTTCTGTCAAAAGTTATTTGAAAAATACCCACCTGCCATATTTTTTGAAATGGGTATTAGTTGCTGCTAATTCACCGACAATTCCGCGCTCAACCCTACCGTGCGTGGTACTTCCGCCCGGAATGAAGTTTTTTGTTATTTCTATGTTAAGTTAATATAACTTCTAAAATTTCAGTAACTGTGCCATTGTTGTGGCTGCAGGATTTCTATGTGGCTGATGGAATGGAATGAAGATAACAAGAACCCTACTGCCCCAAACCACATTCCAACGCTAAAATCCACTCCAGCAACCACACCCGAACCCATGCTCGCACCAGAATGTACATCCACATTCCACATCCTGCACTAGTCCTATGACAGTTCCAGCTCATGATCTAAGATCAATTGAGCTGAAGAACTGTTCGAACAGGTCTTTTGAACTGAACAGAATTGTTCAAACAGTTCGGCTCATGTTGACACCTGATTCAGGAAATCACATAATGGAGCTCAACTGTTCTGAAGCATAAATATTTTTGGAAAACTAGAATGCTAGCACCAACACCTGTGATGCCAGTAGTATTACCTTGGACGTAAGGATGATCACCTGAAATGCTATGAACATCATCTGCGATGCTTCTGATAGCCAAAGTGATACTTGTGGCACCCCAGGTTATGTGTCTAGCATTCCAGGTGTCGAAGTTAGCATCCTAGTTTTCCATAAAAAAAATTATCTCTCTGGATAAGCGAGGTGCATCAGATAGTTTTTTGAACCAGGTGTCGATTTGAGCTGAACGACTTGAAGATTTCACCTCAGATCGAAAAACTGTTTGAGCAGTTCATGTGACCTGAGCTGAACTGTTCGAACAGATCAGAGAAGATCAGATCACTTTTACGAATAGTTCATTAGTTTCAAACTTTTAACTAACTGTCTTACTCTAACTCTTCTCTTACATTCACATCCACACTCACAGAGCAGTTAATGAAATTTTAGAAGATGCATTAACTTAACACAGAAAAAACAAAAAACTTCATTTGGCGCGATAGTGTCTGGCGTGGAACTACCATGCGCGAAAATATCGGTGTGACACTACTGTGTCACGAAAACTTCAATATTTGAATAATTGGACAAGTATTTAATAGTTAAGTTAATCTTTCAAGTTACAAAGGACGGGGGACGTTTTCCGCTGTTATCGACCCCCATAGAAAACATTATCGGTTTTTCATGAAACTTTCAGCAATTCTAGGGCTCATAGTCAGTAGTCATTCCTATAAATTTCAGCTTGATCGGTCAAGCTTTTGCCTTACTTTGGTGGTACGCAAGATAAGCCCCAAAGTGACCCATATTAGTGACCTTGTGTACCTTCGTTTTCCTCTATATGATTCAGAACCGAAGCCATTTTTTCAGCATCAATAGTAATTGTTTAGAGCTTCAAAAGTACCCGAAGAAGTACCTGCAACAAACCTGTCTTCGATGTTTTATGAAGTACACACTACCTCCAATATTGGTTAAAATACGATATAGTGAACTTTGTGTACTTTCGATCTTCACTATGTGATTCAGAACCGGAGCAATTTTTTCAGTATCAATAGTAATTGTTTAGAGCTTCAAAGGTACCCGAACAAGTGCCTGGAAAAGTGATGTCTTCTAGCCTTTTCCGAGAGCATGCTGCCCATCTTGTGGCAAAAGTATGTGAGACTTGGTATCGGATATGTATGATGTGAATTAGTTTGGAGGGAAGTAAATGATTTCCTAAGTGAATATTTCATTAGAACTGATACAGAATTTTACCGTTTAATTTCTTGTAGTTCAAGTATAGTAAGTTAGATTCGAACTTTGTTGGAAGGTGGAGAAGAATGCTTGTTAATGACTTCTTGAGGAGAAATATGATTAAAACCAAGATAGTAAGGCTCGAAATACGTTAGCATAAGTTGACGAACAGTAGTAATGGTTTGCGAGAAACAGCCTGAGGATTTCAAAATTGAAAAATGGTAGTAAAAACTTTGCTGCTAATTCCTGATGTAAGTTTTGTTAAGAAAAGTCCGACTGCCTTCCGAAATGAACGATTAGATGAGTGTTTAATGTTGGAATCGACCAGAAACCTGATTAGGTAGGTGCTCAAAGTTTAATTTTGTGATTCCAGTAAGATTGTAACAATCAGATTCTGACATTGCAAAAGGAGAATCAAAATCAAAATATCGAATTGAATTATAATGATATCGGAATTCGTCAAACCATGTTAATATATCACTGGAAGAGAAAGATGTTTGGATAATTTGAAGCGGACGAATTCTATGTAAATCATCATTAATTAAACGTCCATCAACAACATGACATGGAGAACATCGACTACCCTTTGGAATAAAAATATTGCTTTGAATAAATAGAATATCTCGATCTTCATCAGGAATAGTACATATTGAACTCATATTCTCTCGACACACTACACAATGACTACAACACAAAAGTATTCTATTTAGATTATCGATTATTATCAAAAACATATTGATGAGATGAAACAGTCATATTCAACGGTAAAGTCACAATGTTTGTATCAACCGGATCAGTTGATGACGCTGCTGTTACACATTCACTATTCTGATCATCATTGTAAAGAAGCAATCGATACGTAATGACAACAATATGCTCAGATAATCTTACTTCATCGTCGTTGTTCATTATAGATTCGTTTGGTTCATCTTTGAGACGATTTAACACGCTAACAAATTCAGTATTATTGCGCCACTTTAAATAAGACATTCGACATGCATTACGTATCGATCCAGAGTCCCGCAAACACATATTTGTTCGTGTAGAAACAAACAGACACATTGTTATGCCATGAAACGGATGATGATTCTTGGAATCAATACGACCATTACAACAAACACATTCGATAATCATTTTTATGCAAGTGACTGAGGTTTTCCGCTAATTATTCGTTACTTCTGTCCCCATGATATACGTAAGCCGAAAGTTAATTAGTAAAATTCATGTTCTGTGTAGGGCTAGAAATCTGACCTAACTATGTCATACCTTAGTCTTGATTATTAATAATATGGGGACGCAATAATGAGTTTAAGGTTCATCAGTTTGTTTATTGAAAATATACATATGGTGAGGTAATAATGAAGATAACAAACACAATATGGGAGAGGAAAAAATAAGCTCATCGAAAAAAAGGTAGAAAAAAAACAAAAAAACTAGATGAATCAGAGAGAAGAAGATAGTGAGACTGAACAAAACTGTGACCACTTAGAATAATAAAAAAGTCACTCAAGAAAAGTGCGGAAGAAAACTAGATATTATATAAGGAGAAAAGACGGCCACAGACTACATGAAAGAGGACAACGGGAGTCAGTGAACAAGGAACACTTTACAAAAAATTTAGCAGTGATATAGTGTCATCTGTCGACACTAACAGTGACTCTTATTATGATCAGTAGAAAAGTAATTATCTTTCTTTTTTTCTCTCATTCTCTCTATAGAACGGCAATATTCATGCATGTCGTTTGTTTCTTCATAGATATTACGCAAACAATTTCTAACACTGACACTATTCTCCCCCCTTCTATTATCAGTCATTGAAAAAAAAAACTTTGACATATTTCGTGTCCTATCATCAGTTTAATTCATCAATGGATCTCGAAGATACGTCATTAGTATATGTGCCCTTTCTGAAGTCAAAGTCTATATTAAACAGTATTTCGCATACCATACATACCATACAGTTATTTTGCAGCCATTTATTCGAGTACTTTCGAAGCTTTTAATAGTTACTATTGATGCTGAAAAATGGCTCCGGTTCTGAATCATATAGTGAAGATGGAAGGTAAACACGGTTTTCGACATAGTACATTAATCTATATTAGGAAGCTATGCACCACATAAAAGATAGAAAACAGGTATTCTGCGGGCACTTGTTCGGGTACTTTTGAAGCTCTTAACAATTACTATACATGCTGAAAAAATGGCTCCTGTTCTGAATCATATAGTGAAGATCGAAGGTGCACAAAGTTTACTATATCGTATTTTAACCAATATTCGAGGTAGTGTGTGCTTCATAAAACATCGAAGACAGGTTTGTTGTAGGTACTTGTTCGGATACTTTTGAAGCTGTTAATAATTACTATTGATGCTGAAAAAATGGCTCCGGTTCTGAATCATATAGTGGAAAACGAAGGTACACAAGGTCACTAATACGGGTCACTTTGGGGCTTATCTTGAGTACCACCAAAGTAAGGCAAAAGCTTGACCGATCAAGCTGAAATTTATAGGAATGACTACTGACTATGCGCCCTAGAATTGCTGAAAGTTTCCTGAAAAACCGATAATGTTTTCTATGGGGGCCGATAACAACGGAAAACGTCCCCCGTCCTTTCACTAATACAACAGTATGTTCTATGTGGTATAGATTTCAACTGAAGATATGAAATACTTACATTACTAGACATTATCAAAAAGCAGATAGTACTAATGCTATTTGTTCAGTTCATCGTTACCATTCTCCTCAACGATAATGATACACGCACTTTACTACGTAGTTCTTATTGCTTATATCATTTTTACCATTGTTAGACATGTGTCGCAATACATTTGTATTTTGAAAACAAAATGAGAAAGGATGATATAAAGTATCTCATACATTCATTTTGTCCTCTTTGCTATTATTGAATAGTTGGAAGCAGTGAATACGGATGGTCATATTGTTCGGCTATTGATAACAGTTTTATGCATCATTTGCTTCTCATTATTCAACCAAAAGTGATGGCCATCGCTGTTGATGGCTTGTAGCATCAAGATTATTGGACTTGTTACGAGAAAAGTGACATCGTAGTAACATACAGTCCATTGTGAAAATAATTTTTATTTAGACATTTTTGGTGAACATTGATTGTTATTCTTCTGAAGATAATCAAGGCAAAAATGAGATCGAAATCGAATCATCTACTTTAAAAATTTTCTCTCCACTAAACTCAATAGTTAGTTGAATGTTGTATCCATCATATAGATGTCATAATACCATTACACTGGGTATCGAGAAGTAAATGTCAGGATACCCTACAGAGTAATCAATTAAAAGTGAATTCATTTACACGATGAGACTTACGCCTAGGGGTAATGACTTCCTTACTCCATAAATGAACTACATGTTTTTAAGATTGAAGAATTTGAGTGAATTTGAGCTAACGACCTCGTTAGTCCAAATTCACTCAAATTCCTCAACTTTTGAATACACAGACCTTAAGGACAATGAGGTTGTTACCCCATAACTTAACTATATATTTTAAACTTGAGGAATTTGAGTGAATTTGGTGTATTACCCTAAGGGTAATGATCTTTCAACTATAGCTATATGCTATAAAGTTGAGGAATTTGAGTGAATTTGGGGTAACGAGGTCGTTACCACAAATTCACTCAAATTCCTCAACTTTAAAATATACAGTTACCTTGAGGATAACGAGGTTGTTACCCTATAACTGAACTATATATTTTAAAGTTGAGGAATTTCAGTGAATTTGGTGTATTGCGCACAGGGTGTGGGTGTGGGCGAGGTGGATGTGGGGTGTGGCTGTGCGAGTGTGGGTGTCCGTGTGTGGGTGTGAGTGTGTCGGTGTAGGTTTATGGGTGTTAGTCTTCCCCTCATTCTACCTGCAGCCGCACCCACACCCACCCTCAAGTTATTATCCTTAGGGTAATCCCCAAAGTCACTTAAATTCCTCAACTTTATAACATATAGCTATAGTTGAAAGGTCATTGCGCTTAGGGTAATACCTCATATTCACTCAAATTTCTCAACTTTATAAGATATAGTTACATTGTACAGATCACTACCCTTAGGGTAATACCTCAAATTCACTCAAATTTCTCAACTTTATAAAATTTACTTACATTGTAGAGATCTTTACCTTTAGGGTAATACCCCAAATTCACTGACACTACATTAAAAGCAAATGCGGATACCGGGTGTAACGGAATTATGATACCCCTCATCCATCAACACACACTACATAAGAATAACAAAGTGTGAAACCAAGTTTGTGAAACTGATAACTCTTGATTTTCTCATGTCTAACAGTTGCATTTTATTCTCTCGGGAATAAGAATATTTGATAGCATTCCAGAATATGTACCGCGTCACGTTATTAGAGTGAAATATTATTCATTTTTCTCATGTGACAGAAAAGTAATTTTGTTCTGCGTCACGATATCAAACTAGATTATTTGGTGTCTCTATGACACATATTTATCTGTATTTATGATATCTATATTTATGTAAAAAAAGCTTTTTCATCGTTTCTTATTTCTTACGCATTTTCAAAAACTGAAAATTTGCTTTGCTAATCAAGAATAGGAAGAGGAGGATTATTCATCACAGTATAACTGCAAAACGAAAAAATCTTGAAAATTTTTTTATGTATGATAATTTTTCTAGTAAGAGACATTATTTTATACTCAGGTGTTTGTAGAAAAATATTCAGGTTTGTGTCCTTTTTGCCCAAATAAAATATTTAACTTGATATTCTGTATTAAATTTCTTTCTTTTTAGATCTTTCATCGGATTCATACTATCTCGATGGCGATCCTCGAACGGTTCGGATTGTTTGCTCTCTTCAGAAGTTCTCAGTTCTGTTTTCATATTTCTTTTTTAGGCCGGTCCTCAACCACCGTTCAATTCTGAGCCGCAAGATTCTCCGGGTCTTGAAAGTGAGATGAACCCAAAACCCGATTACGGCTATACATCGTACCATGGCTCTGGTAAACTTGAAGGCAAGGTGGCCATCATTACAGGTATCGAAGTCTCTTCATTCGTCTGTAAATGAGTCTCGTGACTTCTGAAAAAAACAAAAATACAAAGAGTTACTTTGCTTATGACGATCATTTGCATTTACGATAATGTTACGACTAATATTCTATTGAATACAGGGGGTGATAGTGGAATTGGACGTGCAGTTGCCTTAGCATTTGCTCGCGAAGGTGCTTCGATTGCCATTGCGTATTTAAACGAAACTGAAGATGCCAAAGAAATTCAAGAAGTCATTCAAAATGAAGGACATGATTGTATTTTGATTGTAAGTTACGTATGTTTCTGTGATATTCTGTTGAATTTTGTTCTCCCTTTTCTTCAGCCCGGTGATGTCACTGAAGAAGCTCAATGTAAAAAGATCATCGATGAAACAGTGGCTCAATTCAAACGTATCGATATTCTTGTTAATAATGCAGCTTATGCCGGTGGAAAAGTGGTAAGTTTATTTAAAAGTAAAATAACAACAAATGTTTAAATCAAAGTCGGAATGAAGTTTTCTGTAATCTTACTTTTGAAAATATGAATCTAGTTATTACTTTTTGAAGGAGGATTCAGTCGAAGGTATGAGTCACGATCGAGTCTTGTACACATTCAAAACGAATATTATCGCCATGTTTGACCTAACTCGTTATGCCATTCCTCACATGCCCAAAGGTTCATCCATCATCAATGTTGCTTCTATTCAAGCGTGAGTTAGTTTTCTTTTCTTCAAGAACTATCAAGTGTATTGTTCACTTGTAAAACTATATTGTTTTAAGTTGATTTGTAGCATAAGCTTTCTCACTTTTCAGTTATGATCCGTCAGCAGAAATCCTTGATTATGCTACTACCAAGGCTGCAATTGTTGCCTTCACGAAGGGTCAGTTGAATCAATTATATCCTGTATCGTTGTATAATTGGTGTTCATTTTTAAAGGTCTTGCTGTCAAAATGCTTGAAAAAGGCATTCGAGTGAATTGTGTTGCTCCTGGACCTGTTTGGACGCCATTGATTGTTTCCAACTATCCCAAAGAAAGAATTGCACAATTTGGAGCAGATGTAAGTTTGAGAGTGACAATATATAAATCAAGCCTGAGAAAAATATTTCAATCTTAAAAAGAATAGACACAGTTTTTTCAAAAACAAGACGTTTTTGTAATTTTTATTGTTATTTCAAAACTATGAGAAAACACATGAAAACTATCGATTGAAGATGTCGAACTTCAGCTACATGTTTTTACAGGTTTCGTTAAACGACATTAACTGTTTCAATTAGAGTTTTAAAAACATTATACTGATCTATATGATTCTCTCTCTTTTTAGTCTCCAATGAAGCGCCCAGCGCAACCTCGAGAGTTGGCACCGGCATTCGTATTTCTCGCATCTGGCAGGGATTCTTCCTATATCTCGGGCGAAATACTCGCTGTCACAGGTGGTCAAATAACAGATTAGAAAGGATATCAACGACTATGATTCAAAGTAGTCAATTTAAAATAAAAACTAAATATGGCCTATGGATCTTAACTTTTTCTTTCACTGATGTGGAATATACGAATCTCTGTGTGTTATGTAATAATCTGTAGAAAACGTTTTTCCCGATGCACTTACTCATCAGAACTCTACTTTTCAATATGTACAAGACATACAATTCTTTTTCTTCACATCAGATTAATATATTTAGCGTAGCATCGTATAAATCTGCTTTTTATTTTTTTTCTATGCAACGATACTGCTCGCAATTATGCATATAAGTAGCTTGAATACGTACAGTAATCTTTGTAAGCATATCCAAGTGTAATAATCAATAGAACAAAATAGAAGAATTATTTATAGGCATAATATAATCATTCCATGTTGTTTTTTGTGTATTTTTCAGTTCCCTCGAAATATGATAAGTAATATTATTAATAATAGGTTTGCTATTATCATTATCAGACATCATAGCTATCATCAGTGCTCAACAAGTATTTAACAAAGATGGGTGTGGGTGTTAGTGTAGGTTGAAAGAAGACTCATACTCCACATCCACACCCTATTGAAATACGAATAATCGACGGAATTTTAAATTGACTCTAATTGATTTTTTTAGTCAAATTGATTTTAATCCATTGAAATAAAAAACTAATTAAAAAAAATCAGATTTTGATGATTATTGCGATTGTCCTCGGTTATAATCAATAAGAATATTTCATCGTATTTGATTTAGTATTGGCCTAATTTTTGATTACATTCTTTAGTAATCATTTAAAACCTGATTTATTCAATAAATATTGGATTTTAATCAATATGTAATCAATCAGATTCGTAAGCTTTTAGCTGTTTTGTAATCAAAATGAAATCGGTTATAATTTGATTTGCTTTGAAACTGTTTTATATGTTTATGATCAGATGTTTTTTATCGGCTTGTCGAAAAAAAGGAAGTAACTGAACTTGATCAATAGAAAGGATTTATCTTGAAAAAGAACAAATCAGGGCATAAAACTAAAGTTCCAATCGCATTGCATTTTATAATGATGATTTCGCAGAAAAATTATGATTTGCTCGTTCATCTGCTAAAGCATAATTTTCAAATGATTTATGAATAAAAATACTTGAGGAAACATTCCCATGTGATTAAACAAAATGAATCATATCTATATGCTATGAAGAGGAATGTTCAATTTAATTAACGTGTTACTGTGCCACTGAAACACGTCATTTAAGGTGAAAACGATGAAAATAGATCTTAGAATTTTATATTCCATTTTAATCTATTTCCCTGAAAACGAAATCTAACATTCTGAATGGTTACAGGAACTCATGATTAGAGCTCCGATGGAATGGAACGAAATTCTTGTCCCAAATGACTTCTTTTTTTTTCCTATGAAAAAATGCAGGTTTGCCTGATGAAATTTTAACTTTCGCTACGATAGGCAATAGGGTTTTTTATGCGCTCATCCTTGAACTTTTTCATCAATAGAAAATTTCGTTTCTTTCTTTTTCTTGTGTTTTTTCATGCAAAAGCTGTTATATTTTTATAGAAGTTTAAACAATCTACAATAACACTGATTTTATGAAGTATTGTGTGCTTCAAGATTGCTTAAAATTTTGAATATTCTTGTACCATTAATGTTAATTATTTGGATAAAATGTCATGGTCACAATGAATCTTTACCATCTCAGCTTCAAATTAATTTTCAACATAATTTGTTAGAACTTTTATTTAGTGAATAAAAAGGGATATATAGAAAATCCTCATGGATTCTGTTAAACCTCAACGACAACAGAGTTCACCACCCAAGCAGACAAACTTTTGAGAAAACGCGTTTAAACGCCGAAAGCCGACGAATTATAACGTTTTTACGCGTTTTTTGGAAACTGGAGGTGTAAACGTAGGGTTTCTGGGTATTTGTAGCATAAAAACGTATAATTTTACTACATTCAATATTTTTAATCGTTTAAACAAATCGAATTGAAACTTTCTCAGCGTTTAAACCATAAATTCATGGTTTACCCGTTAAAACAGGCAGAAACCAGACTTTTCTTCCGTTTACCTTTCACAAAGTTTTGCCTGCAATACTCCAAAGTTCCTGTGGCCGTTTAAACGCTGAGAAAGCAGATAAAATGATCATTTTCTCATTCAGAGAAACAATCTCACATTTTATTCATAAGAGTCTTGCGTTCAAACAAACAATTAATGGATATTGAACGGCAATGGTAACAGTAAACTCTTCACGTTTCTTAATCGATTAATATTCTTCATCCAAACGGGAAAAAATCAACGTTTCTAGACGTTTTCTGCATGAATTTATGAGCTTGTTTGACTTGCGATATTATCGCTGTTTAAATGGTCAGTTTTGGCTATTCGTAGATGCTTTTTCATATAATGTTGTATGAAGTTTATTTTCAAAAAAATATTTACCGTTTAAATGATCATTTAATGCTATTCCTATAAAGTTACACGGCAAGTTCTCATTGTGTTTATTGTCTAGAAATAAATCATTGTTTAAACGATCAGTTCTACTTATTGTCATACGTTTTCTGTAATGAAATTTCGTTGCGTATATTTTAAAGGAACACTTATCGTTTAAATTCTCTGTTGTTGAAAACTATGAATGATTACTCTACATATATTCCTTGTGTTTATCGTCACAAAGAACTCATTGTTTAAACGATCAATTCTACCTATGAACAGACGTTTGCTAGGCCGATATTTCATTGTGTTTATTTTCAATGAACACCTACTGTTTAAATGATCATTTTTAGCCAGGTGTTAGTATTTACTGGCATAGGTTTTTTATTATGTTTTCACACTAATACTTAGTTTTTATACTTTAAGCACTGCTTTCTCATTAATGACTTCTGCAGTGAAGTTTTATTATCTTGGTTTCCTTGAACCCTGATTTTTAAAATTTCACAGCCAAGTACTTGCCGAGCATCTGCATGTTCCATATCGCGATGACTATTTTTATTAAATCAATATTGCTTACTGAAATTGTTTTTCTGACAGGAATATTTTCAGCATGATTTTTCATTACATTTATTATTTTTAATATAAATCTATCAAAAGAGCGGTTATGGTTGCTCATGTAACTGGCGTGAAATGAAATTCTTCAACTCTAATTGACGTCATTCACTTATGCTCCACACTACTGTTTTAAGTAAATGATTGATGTTGTATAGTATTTATGGTTACTTCTAAATCAAGTTACTGCTTAACTTCCTTCGTATGAAAAATAAAACGGAAATTTTTTCTATATTCATCTGTTGAAATACTTGAAATATCTATTAATTCTCGGTTTTCATCAGGCTTTTCAACAATCATCAGTTCAGTAATAAGTGTAACTTCATGCAAACTTTGAATNTGAGTCATCTTCACTTGAACGAAGGTGATTTCTTTTTGTTTCAGTCTCGATAAATGTTTTCAATCAATGCCATGGTCAAGCATTCGTGTATTGCATATTTGCAGTTCTTTTCTCCATTCAGAACTTTTACCCTTGTTTTAAATTGTCCCGCATTCTCGATCAATTAGTGCTAAATTTTGATCAAACTGCTCTCTCTGCATAGATGTTTTCCTTTTTATGTTTTAATTATTAAACATATTCAATCCTGAGTCACCTATAATTGAAATGAAAGTGTTTTTTTTGTTTAACTTTAAGTATGTTTACTTTCAATGGACTCAATTTGTTTATATTCTAGGTTTATATGACGTCTATCGGTTCACTTCAATATTCACTATACAACCAGAAATTTTTCTATCGATGCGTATAACTTGTTTCTCTTGGATTGAAAAATGTTGTTATAATCTTGTATATTCACACATCATTGTTCAATGAGTGGTAAGTTCAGATTCTATTCTATAATTTGATTGTCTTTCTTTTTTAAGTTTAGTTTATCGAAAATATGCAAAGCTGACTAATCTTTAATTAAAACTATCGTAGTATTTTTTTTTCTTTGTAGATATAAATGTTTCTAATTGATTCCATCTTGAATTATTCAAGATCAAAATTACTTATGGTGGTATCGTCCGATGTTCAGCTCTCGATCAGACATAAATGTATGGTTAGTTAAATACTTTTCTCTTTCATTTACAACTTTCACTTTTTTTGCTTGCAGATACGAAATTACTATTAATGACGAACACATTTGCATTGTGTTATGTACTCGATATAGTTTTTGAGTTCAAACTATGGAACATGTTTCTTGATGAGTTATCTTTAATTTTGACGATGCTTGCTTTTGTTCTTTTCTTTTAGCTACATATATCATCATTCGATTCATTCTGTACTCGCTATGAATTGATATCCCACATTTCGATTTACTCATTGTTCAACTATCAATCTAGTATTCAAATGTCTGTAAGTTTAATTATTCTCTTACAATCACAAATTTCATTCTTTCTTTAACAGATCAATAACATCTATCTTTTAGGTTTTACGAGCTTCGTTCCTGTTACAAATTCGACTCTGTATGGTTTAATTATTTTTACGCTCAAAATACTGAGTATGAGTGATGATGACTCATTTTTCAATGAAACGGTACCTTTTTTCTTCTTTTATTAGATGCAAAGTAACTAAATTGTTTCAATTTCTTCATATTCTAAATCAAGTTCAAGTACATCGATGTGCTTTAATGTTGATTCCTCGATTGATGCTTCATGGAATGGTAAGTTCACTTCTTGATCTTTTGTTGTGATGACAAATTCTTCTTGTCATAGATGAATATTCAACTTCAATTAATAACTAGTGAGTCTCTATTCGTTATAAATACTATATTAGTTTTATTCTTATTTAAGTTCTAGGTGCTCATGATGAGTTAGCTGTTGTTGGAATTATGCTTACTTTGTTCTTTTTTTATTTCAAGTAGCTATACTTTCAATGGATTCGACTTTTTTTAAGATTTAATCCATATCTGCCGATTCACTCCGATATTCAATCTACGATCAGATATTCCTCTTCTAATGAAGAGAGTTTGTTACATCGGATTGAAAAATATTATTAACAAAGTGTATAGATACACATTGTCGTCCAGTGAGCGGTAAGTTCAGATTCTATCATACACTCTGTGCTGTTTTCTTTTTAATTTTTTTTAGGTTCAAATTATGGAAGATATGCAATGGTAAGTAGATATTAACTAACGCAATCGCTNTCCTTGTGTTTATCTTCACAAAGAACTCATTGTTTAAACGATCAATTCTACCTATTGACAGACGTTTGCTAGGGCGATATTTCATTGTGTTTATTTTCAATGAACACCTACTGTTTAAATGGTCATTTTTAGCCAGGTGTTAGTATTTACTGGCATAGGTTTTTTATTATGTTTTCACACTAATACTTGGTTTTTATACTTTAAGCACTGCTTTCTCATTAATGACTTCTGCAGTGAAGTTTTATTATCTTGGTTTCCTTGAACCCTGAGTTTTAAAATTTCACAGCCAAGTACTTGCCGAGCATCTGCATGTTCCATATCGCGATGACTATTTTTATTAAATCAATATTGCTTACTGAAAGTGTTTTTCTGACAGGAATATTTTCAGCATGATTTTTCATTACATTTATTATTTTTAATATAAATTTATCAAAAGAGCGGTTATGGTTGCTCATGTAACTGGCGTGAAATGAAATTCTTCAACTCTAATTTACGTCATTCACTTATGTTCCACACTACTGTTTTAAGTAAATGATTCATGTTGTACAGTATTTATGGTTACTTCTAAATCAAGTTACTGCTTAACTTCCTTCGTATGGAAAAGAAAACGGAAATTTTTTCTATATTCATCTGTTGAAATACTTGAAATATCTATTAATTCTCGGTTTTCATCAGGCTTTTCAACAATCATCAGTTCAGTAATAAGTGTAACTCCATGCAAACTTTGAATAATTTCGCTATATGGCATGATGTTATTAAAATATAGTATTTGAAGAGCACGGTCATTCTTTTATACATAGAAGCTAGCTGCATTCAAGCATTCAAGTTATTCCAGAGATTTCGAACGTGTTTTATCATATAAAATAGTTCTTTCTCGATTAACAACAGGTACCAGATGTTAATATGATTCGATTCCGAAGACACAACACTTTAAACACGAGAAAGTTTTAATTAAATTAGACAAAAATGAAACTCTGAGCACATTTTCACTCAAAATAGATTCTGACATTTGTAAAAATAGGTAGGTCGTTAAAAAATATTTATATCCTCAAGTCATTGAGAGTTTCCAATTCATTATAGTCAATTACACTAAATAAAATGAGGAAAAGACTCAAGTTAGTCTTGTTTTGTTATGCAAATAAAATATGATTTCAGATTGAGTATGTGTTACTATAGAACAAATGAAAAGAACTGATTGCTATCATAAAATATCAAGCGATATTTAACGCCGCATTTTCAAGAAGTCGAACATAGATTCGTCATCCATGCTACTATTTGCTTCTATGTGCACATTCAAAACAAACTGGTCATTAGCATAAGCATCTTGATAAGTCTTAAATAATCTAAAGAATAAAGAGAAGTATAGGTTGAATATTAACAATAAAAGCTTGAGAAAATAAAATTGAAACTGATGAATTCGTAGTTATATACATGAAGAGGAAAGAGCTATTATGATCTTATAAATGATAAGCAACGAATAGTTTATTTAAGTACTTTCCACTGTGTTAGGATATTGAAAAAAATGAAAAATATCTTTTTCTATGTTATAAGCAAGCTTTACTATAATATTTTCAGGACCTATTAACACCAATTCTGGTGGTTCCATTAGTTGTCCCCAAAAGATGAATGGATTGGTGATGCATTTTCCCTTGAATGTCAGAGAGTCCCGACGATTAATTTGAGCCTTATTGATGACAAGTTGATATCCGTGAATTGAGTGACTAATAATTGCCATTATAAAACCACAATAAATTTCATTGTGTTCACTTTGGAACAATAAACAGGAATCACAAGCTTGAGCACGAGAATTGGGATCATACACCGAAAATCGCACCTTGTTCTTCCAACATTTTTGATGAATGGAAAAAGAGTGAGTGTAGATGGTTCTCAGATAAGACATCACAACATGATTACCAGGTAGTTCAAGTTTAGGACCAAGACGAATAGAATTCACTGGATTCGTAGACGTGTGCTTTGGAAGTGCTTTCCGTTTCGAAGAAAAAATACGGCATATGAATAATCTAAGACACTTGTTGAAACTTATGGTATTAAGTTGAGCTGTAGCACTCTTTAGTATATTGATATTGTTTATCAATTCTGGAACTATCAAATTTGGTCCATTCACAGATTGAACTATTGAGCCTAAATTAATGAAAATCAAATGATTCACCAAATTAAAATAATTAACTCTATCGTGCTACAATATACCAATAATACTTTCAAAATTGAAAGTTGAGTAATTTTGGAGAGGGCCAAAGTCTTCAAGTGATTCTGCCACATGTACCATGGAATGAACCACAGATGTCATTGATCTTTCCTTCATAAAAAGTAATATTAAGAAATTAACTATTAACCAATAAACTAGACTGCCAGCGGTGTAAAACAATCAATTCAAGATTATATTTTCGAGTGCAGTTATTTTACGGAAATGTATATGTATATTTGTATTATTGTTTTGGATACCACTTATCATGAATTAATCTGAATCAAACATGTTCTCAGTATTTTGTACCAATGCTCATCATGCCGCGGTTTCTTGATCAGTAAGAAAACAGCGGAGATACATCAGATACGAGTTCTTCAAACATGAAACTCTTTGGGTCGAATGCTGCAATAATATCTCTGGATTGCCAAAGATTGTCTGAAATATTCTAAGTCGATGAGCTATGACTAGCTCAAATCTGAACCAATTGAAATCGGTTTAGTCGACGTTCGAATATGACCATAAGGGAGCAGAATCCAATTCCCTAAAATGATTTGCCAGCTTCGTCTGAAAATTCGGCCTTTTTTTCTGCCAATTACTCTTAGACCCACGGATTAGAACATCATAATAATTTTGTTACGGCATCTCAAAATCGAATGAGCTAATGCAAAATCGAATTTTGATTTTTTTACTATGGTACGTTGAGAGCAAATTGGTCTTGTGAACTGCTAAGAAGAATCTTTGTACAGCACTTATATGGCGATTATTTTTGAATTGTTTAATTCAGTTGTGACGCTGTAGATATTATTGAACTTTAAAAGTTCATATCAGTATATCATTGGTACTGTAAGACTATATTTTCCGCTGTGGTGCTATAGTAACCACAGAGCTTTTTCTTTGTGGACTTCATGAACACCAATCCAGAAATACAATGACGTTATGTATTGGTAACGTACGTATATTTTCCAAGTTGTGTTTCAGGATATATGAAGAGAAAACCCAAATTCATGAAGATAACTTAAAACTTAGTAAGTAAGTAACACACTTGGCTTACAATCAACAAATACAAATGCTATAGTAGCTAAAGAAAAAACACCCCATAATATTGTAACCGCTAGCAAACCTAACAATGAACAAAGTCTACTCCAAAAATAAACGGTCTATAACTAGAAACCTATCACATAACTAATGTTCACCTTCTTTTTTTCATCGCATGAACCCTTTGTACATTAGACAAGTTTGTGTCTCTGTACAGTAAATATTTCCTCAATCATAGAATGAAAACTCGAACTTCAGGTATAGTTCACAAGTGATCCAAATTACTACACTATAAAATCTAATGTAAGCGACATGAAAAAGTATGTATAATATTTGTTTTTTTATGATTCTTGAAGGTCATTTTACTATATAGATGCTTCGGAAAAGTAATGAAGATGATATAATACTTATTTTTGTGTACATTAAACTTCTATAGATATGTAAATCAATAAAGATATATAACATAGCAAAGATTGAACTTAAGTTTAATTAGAACTGTTTTAAATCAGACTACTTCATTCAAGAATATTTCTGATTCGTTGTCAAATTACTCGGATCTCGTCTGGAAAATTATTTCACTGAAAAAAAATTAGATTCATATTCTTGATTAAACAGAATTTCAGTCCATTAGACGACATGAAGATATTTAGCAATTGAATTACTTACTGAATACAAGAGTGAAAATAGGCGATCGAATTCGTCGAGCAAAAACTTGACTATTTTGATTGTTTCCTCACATAAAACAGATGACTCTGCTAAATTCATAGCAAATGCTAAGAATTTCAGATGTTTATAGTATCGTAGTGGTAAGATTGGCTTGAAATACCTTCAAAAAAAAGACTGTTTTGTTACTATTTCAGTAAATTTTCACACATAACAGTAATCTAACCATAACGGAACTTGAATTGCTACATTCGGAATACACTTAACTTTTTATTTAAGATGATCTGTTTTTATTACAGCAACAATCGTATAAGAAAAAGGGTGAATCTTTAGTCAGCTTAAAAAATTTCAAATGTATATCTTTCTGGAACTCAAACCATATACTTGACTCTTCATCGATTTTCTCTTTTGTATATTCATAAAGCACAGGTAATATTCATATTGTTGTTTCAATAATAATTACTCGAACATCTCATCTCTTTATGAGTTATGGAAAGATAAAGCCATAAAATTATTAAGTGACCGACGCCTTTTTCTAAGTTTTCCTAAAGATAAAGTTTTGAAATAGATTTTTCTAGATGAAAAAAAATTTGTCATTTCACCTTTATGGTTTTATCTGAGAATGTGAAGTGCATAAAATACATGAGAACTTACTGATAACCAAATAGTAATGTTAACCTGTATTCGTTCCCTTTGAATTGTTGATAGAACCTTAATTGAGATGGTAAATGATACGTGGTAGATGGATATCGAATTGAGTCTAGCCTGGATTCAATCGATTGTAAATGCTTATAAATGGAATACGAATAACCACGACTTGAAAACCACATTTCTAGTAAACGTTTCTAACAAATAATAATAGCACATTAGTATCAGAATGTATGTATATTCATCTGTCATCACTTACAAATGTTCCTGAATATACGTTATGAAGTGAATCCGACGTAAAAGATGGACCAATATTAAAATAAGACAGTTGTCTCAAAAGGCAAGGACCTTGTTGACCACAAGCAGGATCTATATCATTTGGTTTCTTTTTTGATTTTCTCTAAGGGTGTAAGAAATAATTATTTTTAGGGAATACGAAAAAACTTCATTTACATTGATTAGCTTGGTCATATGTTGGTCATATAATTCACTGCTGCGATTCTGATTACTTTCATTCTTGTTTCTGATAAAAACTCGTGTAGTACCTTTCTTCTTTGGTACAGATTTTCCTATGATATAAAACATAATTATAATTCATGCATTTATGGATGCAGAAACATTTGGTGAACTGACTTAGCAGTGTTTTAAAATTAATATTAATTCTACTGTTAGTGCTACATGCTTTTATAAAATTTTCAAGTGCTTCAGCTGAATTTTCATGCTTAAAATTCATGCTTGAACAAGAAAAACATTTTCATTTTTCTCACATATTGAAAATCTAACAATTTACCTTTAATAGTACAACGAACACAGCTGTAATAACCAGTTGGATCATTCAAATTCATGAGCAATGCTTGAGCCGGCTTATCAAGAGCTGCAGCAATCAAATAGGCATGTACTTTAATGTAATTACCATTCAAACTTGGAGGACTTATATAGAAGCCTAATTCTAGATGTTGTAACTCAATGATCCAATCTTTTAAAAAGCTTTGAAATTGACTTTTTTTGGGCTTTGTACCACCCATAGAGATGCAACAAACAATAACATTATTAATATTAAACCTTACTGCACGAGGTAATTCATTGATGACCATACAGGTAATCCAAATTGAACGATTAAATTTTTTCAGAGCGATCCCATCACTATTCAATAGCATCGTTATTAGATGTTTACCTGATTCTCCAATTCTTTCTCGAGATCGTATTTGTCGGTACATGTGACCATCCTGAATATCCGACATGTTGGAACTCACGATGTCAGGCTTATTTATAATAGGATGTCGCTCGAGAATTGATGTTATTTGTGGAAGAATCTTAAACGTACACAGTGTTGTAGGACTTGATGTAAAACCGCTACTTGATTCACAGCACATATTCTCACATTTCGATAAATTGTTGCCTTGGTTACCACACTTGGAACAAATCATATATGTTCGAGCTTGCAAAATAGTTTCTTCACTCTTGTGGAGTATTTGTTCTATTGAACGAAAATCAGATGGAACATTACCAACTCCAAATGAACGTAATAAATCACATAAATCATTTATACATGCTTTAGATAATCTATGTCGATGCCGAAACAGAACAAGAGCAGTTGAAATTTCTTTCATATTAGGTCCACGCGATGCAAAATCGTGTGTGCTATCATGAAGCTCTGCTTCCTCCACATTTGCATCATCACCATTGTCTAGATATGAATCTGTGACAGGTTCAGCTTGATCTGCAACATCCAACATCATAGATTCGCTATCCAGTTGTTCACCATTTTGTCTAAGTACCATATTATCATCTGATTCGTCATTTTGTTCAAACAACATATCATCATCTAATTCATCACTTTCTTCAACAATCATATTATCGTCTAAATCTCCATGTGTATCAAAGTTGCTATTTTGTTGTTCCACAATCATTCTTAAATACGATTAAAAATATAATAATTACAATATACATATTAACTTACTGAAAATCATTGGAATCGTTTAATTTCATTGAAGACAATGAATTATTACGCAACTGCCGATGGCTAGCGACTCTTAACCGACGGATAATACTTTTAACTGAACGCAGTGGTACTTCATTATCATAAAACATTTTAATGATCTGAAATATACCACGATGTATATGCATACAGATGTAAGATATCATGCACACTTATTCATTTGCTAAAAAAGCATTTGAAAAAGTTAAAGTTTGTTATAATTGAAAAACGAATCTTTTTTTTTCTTACACATATATGTATATAGATCACATAAATATTTATTCAACTACTACTTTCACAATCAATAAAGATGAAATATTCATTGCTCGAAATGATATACTACCTTCTAATACAATTTATATCATTGGTATTCCCATAATATTTTTCTTTAAGAGGTGATGAATATTTATAAACTCATTTTTCTAAAAGACAACGATTACTTTCCTTCTGCATATATTATGTGTAATACCGATTTATTACTCGATAGATGGACAAAGTATTATTTTAACAATTATAAAAGAGAAAATGTCTTTTCTACTACGTACATCAAATGAGCATATATACTCAATAATTGAGAATTTCATAGAACAATAGCTTCAACAATAAAAAAAAACAAATTTTCACCATATATGCATATATACTTCTCATATGCACATATTCAACTACTTTTTTTAACAATCAATAGAGGTACAACGTTAATTGTTCGAAGTGAAACAATACCTTCTAGTATATCTCATCCATATTCTCATACATATTTATTCTTATAAGTTGATGAATATTCAAAATCATGATTTTATCATTTTAAAAGAAGATGATTTCTTTCCTTGTGCATTTAGCCCTCATGTGCTTTCATTAACTATCGGAAGACTTAATAGAACTGCAGTTTGAACAATCGAAAGAAAGAGCATTATCTTCTTTCTACGGATATTATATGTATATATGCCAAGTCAACAAAAAAAAATATCCATATGCTTTTTCTCGATTTTAGTGACAAAGACGAAAGATTAAGTGTTTTCTTTTTAGAAAGGATAAAACTTTTCTTGTTTTTTTCACCATATGATGGTCCTTATCAGGGCTATCGATCAGTGAACGCCAAACAGTTTCATCTTTCATAGAAGAGGACAATTTCATCTTTTGTTTTTGTTACGAAGATGGTGAAAAGCATCTAAATACCCAGATGCTTTCTTTTGACTGGGTATATATATGAATCTATATATATGCATAATCAGTGATTTTGAAAACAACTAAGAATCTATACATTCAGTGTCGAGAAAAAAAAGGAAATATCGTTTTCGTATCTGTTTCTAACTCTTCGAATAAAGAGAAAACTATTTTTGCTTATAGTTTATGGGAAAAGTTCTTATAAATGATTGAAAATGGTGCTACTGATGCCAGCGAAAAAATGCATCTAATTTATATATTGTTATCAGAGATTTCCGCTCGTTTTGCTTACTTACTATACTTCATCAATTGTACAAGCACATTTATTTCAATAATACTTTTATCTTTACTATTTATAAAATGATGACCATCAAGTTTAGTAAGTGTTTATTTAAAACATGAGACAATTGATAAGACCCAAAAATATGTATTTTTTTAAGTGTAAAAATAATGAAAAAGAGAAAACAAGTACTACATATGCTAAAAAACGACAGAATCAGTAGATTCAGAAACATTTATTAAATGAGTAAAACAATAAATGGACATACGTTATAGTTTAAAACAATAAAAAAATTTTTTCTTGAATATGATAGTGTCATGCTTTCAATTAAAATGGATCTAAAATTCATCTTCCTCTTCATCATCGAGTTCTTCATCAATAGTCAAATCTTGTACTTCTTCATCATCTTCGTCTTTATCCAAATTCTGATCATGATGAAATGAAGCTGTATCACTTGTGCTACGCTCGATGTCGGTGTTGTTCATATAATTTTCAATTTCATCTTGTGTTTCATCAGGATCCAAACTATCATCGTACTGTAATTCTTCTCTCTTGTCGTGCTGTTGATATCCCATTTTCCGAATTTCGTGCTTAGCTGTTCGAATGGAAGTTCCAATGGCTCGCCGCATGTCTATCATTTTAAAGTTTAAATTTGGATGTAAAGTACGAGTATAAACTAAATAAAAAAAATAAATATTCGTTAGTAAAATTGATAATAGGAAAACTTACGGTAAATATTATCCAGTACTGCTGATGGTATTTGAGATATTGATTTACAACTGGCCCGACTGCTGATCGTTGGATACAGAAGACGGAAAAGTTTAAGTGCAGATTTTTGTGGTGTTCGAGCAGCAACAGTAATGAGACTGGTTTCATCGAGGCCTAAATCTTCACCTATTTTAGAAAGACTTCGTTCATCGTTCTGGAATGCCATGTTGCTATTCAATAAATCAAATAATTCTCTTAGCCATTCCAATACTTCAGCTGTTGGTCGTGCTAAATAAAAAAATCTGTACGGGTGATATGCTATGTTGATATAAGCAAAACAATAAACTGTATTAGCTGTGCTTAGCAATAGTTTACTATGAAATTATTTGAGTTTTGAGTAGCACCCATTCGACAAAATCCTTTTATTTTGTTACAACTAATATAGTTAACAGCATGGAAATGAATATTTTCATAGATTTTTTCAAATTCCTTATAGGAATATAAAATCTAATTGCTAATAGGCAATTATATGCTGAGCTTTTACAAACGGCTAGATCTATTTGTAAAAATTATTCTTTATGCTAGTAAACCTTGAAATTTGCAATCAACATGTTCTTTCAGGTTTTTCATTCGGCTATTTGTACAGTAAAACTAAGTGTAGCATGAACAGATATTTATTTTTACACATGTACACTACACTACAGCTTTGTAATATTTTCTAATTATTTTTTTTTGATATGAAGCCTGAAAAATGTGTTTGGAAAACTATTACATATTTCCCTGATCTAAAAAATTATCAGCACGAATACATTTTATCAACTTACACCTCTAAAGCACACTCATATATATATATATATATATCAGAATTTAGTCAATTAACATTATTTCAGTTGTCTAACAAATTCAAAATGATTTGATATTGTTGTGCGATCATATTTGCTCTTCATTTCGTTTTTACCTATTTTCTCATAAAATAAAACAGAGTCTATATTTTATTTCAACGCGTAAATATAAATATTTATTTATATCAGTCAAAAGTAATAAAAATTCATAGTGCATTATTTAAGCTAAAATATTCTTTTAGAACTTAAATTAAGTTTTATCTACACATAACAAAGATTTCAAATCAAACTTAACAAAATGCATCGATCATTCAAGTAGTGGAAGAAAATATAATTTAAAAAATTTAAAACTTACGTAAAGTGCTTCCTTTTAATTCATTTAATTGCTGTTTTAATACTTTGTAATCTTTTTTCCATTCGTCCGCTCGGCTTTTTTCCTGTATATATAATCTCTTAAGTTCTCGATATTCCAAAGAACCTTGTATTAAGGACTGTCCAGAAAAGCTATTCGTAGTTGACCTATTCGGATCAATCGAAAGGGAAAGTCGATTCTTGTTAAAAATTGATGTATCAGCTGGAACTTGAGTAGAACTTTTTAATCATAACAATATGAAAAAAAAATTGAAGAAATAAGTAAAATAACAATGATAAGTTACCTTTGTTTGTTCATGACTACATTTTTACTCATTGATGTAGCAGCAGATGATATTCTACGAGAAAACTAAATTTTGTGTTCATATTAACAAATTGTACACTAACTGTGTCTTAGAATTACGTTGAACTTGATTAGAAGTGCATGTTATACCAGCATTTGTAGAACTAGATCGATCGAAAGAAAAACGTGAGATTAAAAAAGCAGAAAAAATATGCATACTTTTGTATTTGTGTAAGTGGTAGCTTTTTTGTTGTACTAAATTTTTAAAAAATCAACCTTTAAATGTTATTTAAAAAAGAAACAAAACCTGGTTCGAGAAACTACAGAATCAACGACCGCACGATCTGTTGATTCGAGATCCTTATCTTCATGCTGTGATTGTTCATTAATGGCAGGCATGTTTTTACGATTCTGATTCGATGATAATGAAGAAAACGAGATTTTAGATCGAAGTGATGCATTTTGAGAACCATTAGAATTTTTATTACTAGACTTAATACTATGTTTAGTTGATGCTTCTTTAGAATATTGAGACACAGATTTAATCGAATTTTCTTGACCACCTAACATAGTCGAGTCATTTTCTACATCGGAAGCATTCTCCTCTGGATATAATGGTTGAGATGATCGATTACGTTTCAATCGAGATGAAATAGTATCCGATACATTACTGATAGAGGAGACGGGTCGCTTCATCGCTAATTAAATATTAGCAAATACGTATATAACGACAAAAAAAAGACCACGTAAGTATTTGTTGATGTATGTATTGAGGAAGTTAATTGAGATAAATTCACCAGAAGTTATCTAAAGAGAGAATCAACATGATCTAATTTTAAAAGCAATAGTAGATATTCCATATACGATGTAAGCCAAACAGTTATAACTCTTTCACTCTAAGATGAACTAAGTGAAAAAAAAACAACTAAAGAAATACATTATGGGTATAAATGTAAAGAAATGAAATGTTATTGCAGTACATATGCATGGACATTATATGTTTTCTTCATATAAGTGCAGAATGAGAATCATCCAGGGTCATTTACGTAAAAGTATTTCGATGATACAATAGTATACGATGACGAAAAAATAATGATTATATAATTTCGGACGTTGTGGAATAAATATCTTGATATCAAGAAGAATGAACCAATGATATATGATTCGTATACCCCTTGATACGTATTAGTTATATGAGCAGACATCCAGCTGATAAATAAAACATAAGTTTGAAAGGTTTCCACCTTAAAAATATATAAATAATTTTTATAAGTAAAGACATGTTTGACTAAATATTTTCATATCGAAGTACCACATGAAGCCATGTAACCTACTATATATCTCTGTACTATATTTTATACGAAATCCAAGAAAATTTTCTAGCACCAAAGAGTAATATTGACTATAGATGATGTGAAGCACAATTTAGAGCCCTTGTAGTTTATAAAAATTAGTTTATCACTTGTGTTGCGTCAGATAAAAATACATGAATACTTAATACTATCTAGGTATTTTAATCGTGAGTTCTGTATTCCACAGTAAATTTAAAGATTTGAAAAAACGATCTACTCAACACAGATAATTTGATATATTTCAAATAGAATTTAAAATCAAATAATAAAAATAAGCAGCGATCCATTCCTTATGAAGTAAAGAACAATCAAGTAAAATAACAACAATCTTCTTTTTGTTATGCTGAAATAATTCTCTTTGAAGTTAAGAGTGGTTCTAAATTATATTTGCAATATTTTGTGAAATTTATAACTGTTCGCTTTTGTAGCCTTTATATGCTCAACTATTATCATTTTAGTAGAATTTTTAATATCCATTTCTTCTGTGAGTCATTAATAAAATTCTTCAATGTAATTCATCAAGTTTATGTCAAGGACTTCAGTAAAAATTAGAAAATGTGACTGACATTAGATAATGTTATAGAGATTTCAATTTAATTCCATTCATTCAAGCTGAATAAAATATCATTTATTAAATACATTTCTTGGTCATCTGAAACTATTTAGCTTTCATTGTTTTTTATTTTCATTAGTACAGTATGTTTTAGTAAGTCAATTTTCATTTCAATCACTGTTCACGTACTAAAATTGCTAAAACACGCATATCTTTATAAATAATACTTTTACCTATCACCAACAGAAATTTTTTCCTTTCCATTAACAATAGATCATCTATTATAGTTGCATAGTTTCGTATTCTTCTTAACCCACAATTTCTTTTTTTCAGTGGGATATTCAAAAGTTGGATCAGTGTATTCACGCCTCAGTGATCTATATCCTGTAGTATAATACGCATCATTCCTTTCTTCTGGTTTATCTTGAGACAATAATTATGTATTCTTCTTTCTCATGTTACTGTAGTCCGATGAGTTCATAAGTAGAACTTAAATTGTGATATTTTTTTAAAATCTTCGTATACTTTTTTATTCATCCGTTATTTGACAAGTGTCGAATCTAGATACCAATTCACTGTCAACATGTTCATCACAATGATTAGTGTAATTTACATACACAAAACACTGTTTAAAAGTGAGAACACTATGAATGATATATTTAATGTGAATTAGTAACATGATGAATAGAAAAGAAATAAAACAAAATAAAAATTGTTTACACTTTCAGCAGTCATATTAATGTGACTTTTATTTGTTTGTGCTTAATTTCAAATGGATGAATGCATGACCAATGAAAACAGGATGTCATTTACTATTATGTTGTTATATGAAATTAATTAATTTTTCCTCCTTTATCATAAAATATTGAAGAAGAAAATAATTCAGTAATAATGAGAAAAGTCACAACTTTTCTTTTTAAAACCTTCTTCTGTAAAAATTTGATGATTTATAAGAGAATAAGTTTTAAAATTTTCACATAGTTAGGTAGGGCAGGAGAAGTATTACAAATTGTATGAAAAAAAATTTCCTAAAATAAAAATAAATATTTCAAAGTTAATTCGACCTTTTTCGTATTTCAATATTTTTCTTAGATACGGTCAAGCCACAAGGTATTAGAATACTGAAACATCTATATAATTTCTTAAAATCCATTTTGTTCCAGCCAGATGTAAAACGCACGAAATTTCGAGAGTATGACAAGCTATTATACAACAGTTGCAGTGAAGTTTTTTAACCTAATACCATAAGGTTAAGAAAGATACTCTTTCAAGCTGTAAATGTTTGCAACTGTTACTTAATTACTACCGTCTTCTATCTTTTATGACAAATGAAAAAAATTAATTAATTAATTTCATAGAGCAGCATAGTATTAAATGGCATACTGCTTCCATTATTCATGCATTCATTCATTTGCAAGGCAGCATAGATATATAAAAGTCACTTAATATGATTGCTGAAAGTTTAAAGAATTTTTATTCATTTTGTTTTATTTCTTTTCTATTCATCTTTAATGAAATGACATGAATATTATAAGCGGTAGATGAGTTGTACTACACAATGATACATAAATTATATATAGATTCAATGTCTATCAAATGGTAAATGAATAATAACATATAAAAAAAATTTTAAAAATATCAAAATTAAAATTCTACTTTTAGTTGATTGGATTATAGTTCTTTTAGCACACGTATGATTTACCGAATTACACTATTAAGTTATTCATTTTCATCAACAATATTAACGTCTTCTATCATATCTCCTATTCTAAAATACTGTCATCGGTTACAGCCATATGCGAATTTCTCGCACATCATCCAAAATAGTTATTGAATCAACATTCGTTTGACAGAGAATATCACTGATAAGTGAGGGCCAATCGTCTAAAAAATTCGGCGTATTTGCGTTTTTTTTAGCTTAAAATTGTCAAACATATTCAGTGATGAGTCATCTTCACTTGAACGAAGGTGATTTCTTTTTGTTTCAGTCTCGATAAATGTTTTCAATCAATGCCATGGTCAAGCATTCGTGTATTGCATATTTGCAGTTCTTTTCTCCATTCAGAACTTTTACCCTTGTTTTAAATTGTCCCGCATTCTCGATCAACGAGTGCTAAGTTTTGATCAAACTGCTCTCTGTGCATAGAATTTTTCCTTTTTATGTTTTAATTATTAAACATATTCAATCCTGAGTCACCTATAATTGAAATGAAAGTGTTTTTTTGTTTAACTTTAAGTATGTTTACTTTCAATGGACTCAATTTGTTTATATTCTAGGTTTATATGACATCTATCGGTTCACTTCAATATTCACTATACAACCAGAAATTTTTCTATCGATGCATATAACTTGTTTCTCTTGGATTGAAAAATGTTGTTATAATCTTGTATATTCACACATCATTGTTCAATGAGTGGTAAGTTCAGATTCTATTCTATAATTTGATTGTCTTTCTTTTTTAAGTTTAGTTTATCGAAAATATGCAAAGCTGACTAATCTTTAATTAAAACTATCGTAGTATTTTTTTTTCTTTGTAGATATAAATGTTTCTAATTGATTCCATCTTGAATTATTCAAGATCAAAATTACTTATGGTGGTATTGTCCGATATTTAGCTCTCGATCATACATAAATGTATGGTTAATTAAAGACTTTTCTCTTTCATTTACAACTTTCACTTTTTTGCTTGCAGATACGAAATTACTATTAATGACGAATACGTCTGCATTGTGTTGTGTACTTGATATAGGTTTTGGGTGCAGACTATGAAGCATGTTTCTTGATGAGTTATCTTTAATTTTGGCGATGCTTGCTTTTGTTCTTTTCTTTTAGCTACATACATCATCATTCGATTCATTCTGTACTCGCTATGAATTGATATCCCATATTTTGATTTATTCATCGTTCAACTATCAATCTAGTATTCAAATGTTGGTAAGTTTAATTATTCTCCTACAATCACAAATCTCATCCTTTCTTTAACGGATCAATAACATCTATCTTTTAGGTTTTACGAGCTTCGTTCCTGTTACAAATTCGATTCGGTATGGTTTAATTATTTTTATGCTCGAAATACTGAGTATGAGTGATGATGACTCATTTTTCAATGAAACGGTACCTTTTTTCTTCTTTTATTAGATGCAACGTAACTAAATTGTTTCGATTTCTTCATATTCTAAATCAAGTTCAAGTATATCGATGTGCTTTAATGTTGATTCCTCGATTGATGCTTCATGGAATGGTAAGTTCACTTCTTGATCTTTTGTTGTGATGACAAAATTTCTCTTGTCATAGATGAATATTCAACTTCAATTAATAACTAGTGAGTCTCTATTCGTTATAAATACTATATTAGTTTTATTCTTATTCAAGTTATAGGTGCTCATGATGAGTTAGCTGTTGTTGGAATTATGCTTACTTTGTTCTTTTTTTATTTCAAGTAGCTATACTTTCAATGGATTCGATTAATTTTTTTTAGATTTAATCCATATCTGCCGATTCACTCCGATATTCAATCTACGATCAGATATTCCTCTTCTAATGAAGAGAGTTTGTTACATCGGATTGAAAAATATTATTAACAAAGTGTATAGATACACATTGTCGTCCAGTGAGCGGTAAGTTCAGATTCTATCATACACTCTGTGTTGTTTTCTTTTTAATTTTTTTTAGGTTCAAATTATGGAAGATATGCAATGGTAAGTAGATATTAACTAAAGCAATAGCTGGCTCTTTTTGTTATATTGTAGGTCATTTTCTTTGAGCCAATTCGACTCTTTTTCTCTATGAATTGATATCAAGTATGGTGATCTTCTCCGATAGTGGTTGCTCGACGAAAGGTTTATGTATTTGTCAGTTGAAGTCATTCTCCTCATATTCATAATTGTTGCCGCCTTCGTATATAGGTGCGCATCATAAATTAGTCATTGGTGGGTTTACATGGTTTTATAAACGCTATGTACTATTATTTCTTTTAGTTTGAAGCTCGGCAATCTATTTGGTGGTAAGTATGGTTTCACTGAAATAATATTTATTTGCTTTTGTTGCAGATGTATGTGTTAACATGATATTTCGGTGGTCTTTTTTCTCGATGTACATAATGGATATGGCATCCTTCGATGTTCAAGCACGGATCAAAGATTGGTTTACTACCTGGTGAGTTCAAATCGTTTTTCTTTGGCGGCAATTTTCAGCTCTTTTTTGCAGCATTTAGTTTCATATGATTTGTTATTAAGTTCAGATTATGTCATACACTAGATACCGTTTGTTAGTTTTTATTTGTACGTCAGTCGAGGATTTGTACTTGAAGGAATATTCAAGAAGAACTATGATTATTTGTCTTAGTATTAGTGTTTAAGGAGAGAATTTTTCTTCAAGTTTTGTAGAAGCTTTCACTTTACCTACAACATTTTCGTCTTTTCTCCTCTTTCGGAACAATTCGATTCGGTTCGTTATTTTGTTCCACGGTTAATATGAAGTCGATTCATTAATGTGTGAATTAGGGAGTAGTATTACCTTCTGGAGATGACATAAGTCATCAGTGTTTCTGTTGGTTTGACAATTAAGTATGTCGACTTCTTTATAATTTCGTATTCTTATGTAGTTAGTCGTTTCAGTGGTTCTCATCCCTAGTGATTGGTTTCCCGTTCTGATTCCTGCTTTGGATTCGATTGGTCTCTTGCAGAGTAATATAAGATCGCTTCGTTTGAGTTTATATTAAATCCTTTTCCTTGTGTTCTGTTGACTGTTAAAAATGAGTGAAGTAATACATGGTATAGTTTTGTTTCTTCTCTTACGAGGGAACCTCGTGAAGTGATAAATCGCTTTTAAACGGAGACTTCTCTCATTATCTCGGTTCTATTGAGACTAGAAAAAGCCTGGAATCATTCGAGCCCATCGATCTTTCCTTTCGAGTTATATTAATTTTACTGGGTTTATGAGTTGTTGTAGGGCACTGGAAGCAAAATTGAAAGAGTGCTTCGATTTCAATTCTGGCCCATAGAAAAGTGTCGTAGTGGTTAGAATGTACCAAAAGTTTCAGCGAAAGAAAGCGTTTCGTTCCCGAGATACTGGTCTTGTAAAAAAGCACATATTTAACCGGAGAATCAAAAAAGATCAGATGTTTTGAAACCTATTATCTCAGGGAGGAAACACTATCTTCCACTAAAACTTTCGGTGCATTCTACCTATTATGAGAGCTATCTATGGGCAAGAATCCAGATTAGAACGCATTCTTTCAATTTTGCCTCCAGCGCTCTACAACAGGTCATAAACACAGTAAAATGACTTTGAATTGAAAGGAAATACCAATGGACACGAATGATTCTAGGCTTTTTCTAGTCTCAATAGAACCTAGATAATAAGTGAGGTCTCAGTTTAAAAGTAGTTTATCACTTCGTGAGGTTTCCTCGTAAGATACAAAGCTGAAAATTTTTTCAAAAGCAAATCGTTTGAGTGCTCTGGGTTAGGTTCGTACAGTAGTAGAAATTTTTGTCACTATCCACGCTTTTTGTCTGCAATGGAATCCTAATTACACTAGGCATGCACTAAATCCCGTTCTTAGATGATAAGGATGACTCATTTGCGATTTGAAGAACCGTCAGTCCCTATCAAATCTTTGGGTGGTATCTATTCAAATTTTATCTCTCTTTCTAATAATGGTCGTAGACCTGTCAAATCCGAGTAAAAAAGGTGCAGGATTCGACCTGAAATTCATGTTTTTTGGTCAAATCCTGCCCCTTTTTTAATCGGATTTGACAGGTCTACGACCATTATTGGAAAGAGAGATAAAATTTGAATAGATACAACCCAAAGATTTGATAGGAACTGTCGATTCTTCAAATCACAAATGATCCATCTTTATCATCTAAGAACAGGATTTAGTGCATGCCTAGATGGCACTCTCTGCGTGTACCACAGAAACATTCATGAGTAGTAAATCAGAAGTGCGTTGCAGAGACCAGTCGTTTAAACAAGCAAAGTTTTCCATAAAATGAAAAATGATATTATGAACGTCTAAATTTGCTGACCGTAATTGAATGCCAATCAAGGTTTCCAATCGTGAGTCGAACACGTTCATGAGAATCAAGTGAAAAACTAATGGAAAAAATGGATCGTTTAAACACGTAAGCATTTCGTTTAAAAATGGATCGTCCAGAAGTGGTCGTGTTAGCGTCGAAGTATTCTGCGAGTTAGCGGATGCTAATCGCGGTCCTCGATTATGGGTTAATAACGTTTTCTAAAAATGAATGTGGAAACGCTCAAAAAACCACAGGTGTTTTTCGAAGCGAGGCACGTTTTTAGATCGATTGTGATAAACGCTCAGGCAAAATTTTTGTGTAAAAACGGTCATTAGTTCCAACCGTTTACGGCTGACAATCGCGGTTCCCGATTGTGGGCTAATAACTTGTGAAATTATTAAACGAATAAATGTCATCTTTTTCTTAGAGTTTAAACGCCATTTAATTCAGTGAATCAACGAAAGTGATCGTTTTAACACCGAGTATTATGAGCTGTTACTGGGTCACAATCGGGAACCGCAATTAGCAGCGAGACACGGTCGAAAATCGGTTTGCGTTTAAACGCGTTTTCTCAAAAGTTTGTCTGCTCGGGTAAGCAAAGAATAATTATATTTATGAAAATGTTACTGGACGATAAAACTACATTAGCAAAATACAGAAGGGTATGGATCTAACGGTGTAGGTGTGGGTCACTTTCAACAGTGAGATTTATANGCTCGAATTGTTGTCGCAGCTACTGGACCATTATCAAATGCATCTTATCCAACTGATATTCCTGGTATTGATCAATTTCAAGGTCAAATGTGTCATACAGCTGAATGGGATAAAACAATAGATTTTAAAAATAAACGTGTAGCTGTTGTTGGTACAGGAGCAAGTGCTATTCAAGTCGTTCCAGAAATTCAACAGATGAATGTATCAGAATTGTTTGTTTTTCAACGAACACCACCATGGATTATACCTCGAGATGATCGACGTATAAGTGATTTCGAAAAACGTCTATTAACATATTTTCCAATTATTCAAAAATTAATTCGACGATGTCTTTATTGGTCACGTGAAGCTTTAGTACTTTCATTTGGTTATCGTTGGCCAACTCGTTATGTTAATCAAGAATTAGTTATGAGTAATCTTAATAGAGAAATAAAAGATATAGAATTAAGAAGAAAAGTTACGCCGCCATGGGATTTAGGATGTAAACGTGTTTTAATAAGTAGTGATTGGTATCCAACATTACAAAAACCAAATGTAAAACTTGTAACAAATCGTATACGAGAAATTAAATCACATTCAATTATTTCTCAAAATGGAGATGAATATCCAGTTGATATTATTATTTGGTCAACGGGATTTCAAACACAAAAATTTGCATTACCCATTTATGGGATTAATGGTTGTTCATTAGATGAACAATGGTCTGAAACCATGAAGGTAAATTAATTTCATAGCTATATATATATATAGATGAGTGTATTGCAAACTTATGGTACGATTGAGATTTTAGTTATATTTAGCTAATTACTTCTCTTCCGTTCAGTTGATTTTTTCTAATGTTATTTTTTAGCTCATACTGTAGCTGAGTAACGAGGCGTGTGCTGTGAAAAAACTTTACTTTATAGAGAAATGTAATTAGAAAACGAGATTTTGTCAGAATCGAAGAAATCGAATAAAAAAAATAATAGAAAAAAAATGATCTTCTTCTAAAAGTTCGAGTTTTACTCACGTGTATTGCAAATAACTATTTTTTTTATGCAATAGTTCAATTAAAACTGCGTCAAAACGAATGGTATTTTACATCAGTGAATTTGTTATACGGCAGAAGATTAACCTATTTTGATTCCGAACATAGATTCTGAATTAAAACATAATTCTATTACTTAGAGTTTAACTGGACTACTGTCGTTTTCAGAGCGATATTTTTCATATGATATTTCAAGTGACAGTGAATTAACATAGGGTTGCATCTGATATGATTGATCTCATTTTATTTCAGAAAATTATTCTTTGCGTATTTCAAATATCGATTATGGATTAAAAAGCAGTTTTCACATGTAGAATTTCGATGAGTTGTAACCAATTCTCCCATTTTTCACATAATGCTTCAACGAAAATAAGGCGTATCTTGGTTCATATGTGGTCAAGTTTTGCGAAATATTTACTGTGTAATACAAACATAGATTATAATAAAAGATATTACTTAAAAATATGTAAGTGTACTTTTAACTTTTCGAGTCAATCATACAGAATTATTGCATTACATTGATCTATATTTGAATGATGTGTTTATTTTATAAGGCATATCGTGGTATAACTGTACCTAACTTTCCAAATTTGTTTATTCTTCTTGGACCTAATTCTCGTCTTGGTCATTCATCTGTAATAATCATGCTTGAAGCTCAATTAAAATATATAGTCGAAACTCTTCTTTACATCGATAAAAATAATTTACGATCTTTTTCAATAAAACAAAATGTATATGATGCATATAATCAATGGATACAATCGAAATTAAATAAGACAGTATGGCATTTAGGTGGTTGTCATTCATGGTATCAAAATGCAAAAGGTACTGTTACAACAATATGGCCAGATTTTACATGGATTTATCATTTATTAATGAAAAAATTTGATTATCAAAATTATATTTTAGAAAAATAATATTATTGTGTACCCTTGAGTATTGTATTGTTTAATATTCATAGAAAAGTACAGAATAAATGATTATAAAAAAAAAAACTTTTTTTCCTTGTTTTCATACAGATATTTGTACTGATTAATAGTAGAATGTTCTTTTTCAATCAATATTGATTTGAATAATTCTTATTAGGAGTAATATTTTTCTATAATTATCATCTAATCTTATTCATGAAATGTCACATCCTATTTTCTCAATGAATAAAGTACGACTAGAACATTCTGGAAAATACGTTCTATGAACTTGAAAACACGAATCCAATGATTAAATACGATGGCAGAGATTCTTCAGTTCCGTCCGTAATCGACCATAATTGAACAAAGCTATTCATTGGATTACTGCTTCAAAGTTCGTACTATTTTCCGGCCGGAAACAACATGTTTCCGATGGAAAACCATGGATTCGGGACAGCGCAATCATTGACCTATGTTATAGTTTTTCATTATCATTGAATTTAATATTTTTTTGCTTGTTTCAGACATTTTTCTATTCTCTTCCTTAACTGTTTTTTTTACTTATTTAATAGATTCTAATATTTATAAAGTACGTCACATAATAATTGACGATAAATTATCAATGATATTTTTTCATACTTTTTCTTGATGTAGAAGGCTATATGAATTTTCGTACTTGATTTTTTTGACATGTTTACATGTTGACCAGAGGTATTTATAAACATTTGATGACAAAAAACTTTACATGAGAAATTATTTTTTACGTGTAAATCATAATAAAACTCAACGTGTATGAACATATTTTCCATTGTTTCCTATGACTAATTGTAATTGATCAGGTATTTCATCTATCATTTTTTTTTAGGAAATTTTCTTGATTGTTCGTATCTTCTTTTATTAATTATAATGACATCAGTAAATTTACCATTCGTTACCTACGGATTCTATATGTTTATTAAATAATTGTGCTACGAAATGTTTAATCAATATTTCATGTTGTTTTGAAAAGATTTAAATTTAATACAAATCATTCATAATCTTTCTGTTTTCGTAATTGATGGACATGCAAGAAAAAAAAATTGTCATTAAATCTAAAAGACTTCAGATATTAATACATTCCAATATAGTTAAAACAATATTTAATTGTTCTATTGCAATAGACTACGTGAGAAAAATATTATTAAAATCTAATACAAAAATTCATCTATTTCAGCATTAATTTTACCTAGAGAACTAAAACTTGGCAAAATTAAAGACCTTGATTAAATAAATATGTGGTAAAATTTTCAGCCTTTTACCTCGAGAAAAAGTATAAAAAATGTCGTTGAGAATTTGTTCTCAGTTATCATAGGGCATCCTTTATATGTTGTAAAATGATATGAAGTTTCAATACTAGAAGAAATATCTTCAGGTGAGATACAATACATGCATTATAATATATTTTACAATAACAAGACAGAAAAACAATACCCTGTCCTTTTTTTCTTCTTTCTTTGCTTTAATAATCGCACAGAATGAGACGCTAAGAATAATTATCTGGACGGATGAATCATTACTATATCATTGTAAAAGTCAAGAAACAAAAAAAAACAAAATAACTGTCTGTTGTTGTGTTTATTCTCAAGTCATGTTACATATTGACGTATTACATGGCTTTGTACTACGATGATATTTCTCCGCATGTGATATGGACAAAAATACTTATATAAGGATTTCGTAATCTCAATTCTTGGTTGTAAAATAGAATCTATTAAATAACTAAGTTAACAATTTAAAAAGAGAAATGAAAAAAATCTACGAATTCTTTGATCTTTTACACAAGACAAGAAGTATTTTTTTTTCTCATTATATTTAAAATTCGATAGTGTTTTGAATTTTATAGCTGTTGAAAAAAAAATACTATAACATAAACAACAACTTCTAATTATAACACGTTCGTGATTCTCAATGATATGAAAAAACAAACTTTGGTACCTGCAGATAAAAGCACGAAGGTCAGCAGATAACAAATACATTTGTATATTTTGCTTCAAAAATTATATCACATTTGTTATAAAAGCTATGATCATATATTTTCTTGTTTTAGATGGGAAACGTGCTATTCTTTAAATTAGATATATTATTATTAATACTAGGCTTTTACATCGTGATAGGTCTTTCGTTGTTACTGGGCCTTATTGGACATTGCATTTATTGGCTTTTATATGATTCATTTGGTCGTTATGAAAAACGACTTAAACGAAAATTGAAATGGATAAATAATCAACGACATGATGAATACTATGTTATTATAATTGGTACTGGTTTTTCTGGTCTTGGTATGGCTATTAAAATGAATGAACTTGGAATGGATAATTATATTTTAATTGAACGACATGAACATGTTGGTGGTACATGGTATGCTAATAAATATCCAGGTTGTGCATGTGATGTTCCATCAAATCTATATTCATATTCATTTGAACCTAATCCAAAATGGTCATATTATTTTAGTCGACAACCTGAAATAGCTGAATATCTTGAATATTGTACAGATAAATATAATATTCGTCGACATATTCAATTTAATACAAATGTTACACAATTGAAATGGATTGAAGAACGACAATTATGGCAAGTTACAACACAATCAAATAATCAAGAAAAACAACTTTTTGCTCGAATTGTTGTCGCAGCTACTGGACCATTATCAAATGCATCTTATCCAACTGATATTCCTGGTATTGATCAATTTCAAGGTCAAATGTGTCATACAGCTGAATGGGATAAAACAATAGATTTTAAAAATAAACGTGTAGCTGTTGTTGGTACAGGAGCAAGTGCTATTCAAGTCGTTCCAGAAATTCAACAGATGAATGTATCAGAATTGTTTGTTTTCCAACGAACACCACCATGGGTTATACCTAGATTTGATCGACCGATAAGTGACTGGGAAAAAAACTTATTCAAACGTTTTCCAATTATTCAAAAATTGATTCGTGGTATTGTTTATTGGATAATGGAATCTCTTGCATTTTCATTTGCTTATCGTTGGCCATTGAAATTTATAAATGATAAATTAGTTAGATATAATCTTGAAAAACAAATTAAAAATATAGAATTACGAAAAGAAGTCACACCAACATGGGAATTTGGATGTAAACGTATGTTAATAACTAATGATTGGTATTCAACATTACAAAAACCAAATGTAAAACTTGTAACAAATCGTATTCAAGAAATTAAATCACATTCAATTATTACTCAAAATGGAGATGAATATCCAGTTGATATTATTATTTGGTCAACAGGATTTCACACACAAGAACTTCCATTACCAGTTTATGGAATTAATGGTTGTTCGCTAGGTAAACAATGGTCTGAAACAATACAAGTCAGTATATTAAACAAGAATGTTGTTTTTTTTTATTTAAATTTATGTTAAATAGACTTATCGTGGTGTAACTGTACCTAATTTTCCAAATTTCTTTATTCTTCTTGGTCCGAATACAACTCTTGGTCATAGTTCAGTTGTAATTATGATTGAATCACAAATAAATTATATAGCTGAAGCATTTCTTTATATGGATCAAAATAATATACAATCTATTGAAATAAAACAAGATGTACATGAGAAATTCAATGAAAATTTACAATTAAAATTAAAGAGAACAGTATGGCAAAAGGGAGGTTGTCATTCATGGTATCAAGATGCTAAAGGAAATAATACTTCTCTATGGCCTGATTTTACATGGATTTATGTATTATTAATGAAAAATTTTGATTATGAAAATTATATTTTCCGAACATGAACACTAAGTAAAATCTATCTTTATTTCATATACAACAATAAAATAAAAAAAAAAAAGAACAAAAGATAATGGACATTAAGTTTTGTTTTCATATTTATCCGATACATTTGTTCGTGCTATTTGTTTAAGCAGACGTTTTCTAGCATTTCGTGCTTCTAATGCACTCATCATTGCACCATTTTGATGATGAGCTGATTTGAGACGAGGCCATGAAACAACTCGTCGAGGTGGAATATCTAATGTTTCTAATGGTGGAATTAAATTATTATTTACTATACTTGGTCTTAAATCAGCAATTAATGATGATAAATGTTGATCTAAAAATGATGGATGTTGATGTGGTAGAATAAGAAGACGTCGAATAAAACGACGTAAAATATGTCGACGTCGTCTATATGGAATAAGATTTGATTCAGTTTGTTGATTTGTTGTTTGTTGAAGAAGTTGATGTTGTTGTCGATATTGTATAAGACGCCATTGATGACATGCATCAATAATCCACGAAGCAGTTGCTACTTGATTATCACGTGGTTCTTCAGTTGGTAATTCAAGATAAGGTGATAGACCACCACGATTACGTTCAATTTCTTTAGCTTCAAGTAAATCAACTTGTTTTAACCAATAATCTAAATCAAATTTATTTGATGATAAACGTGAATTATTAATATCTGATCTTGACAATGATGATGAACGACATAAACGTGCACGAGCTTTCCAAAGTAGATAAATGATGACAAATAATAACATACCTAAACAATATCATAATATGATAATTAATAATTATTTGAATAAATAGAGATGATAACTTATTTGGAATAAAAAAAGAAAATCCTTTTTTTATTTCTTGTATAACATATTTATTCAATGTTTGAGCATTTAGAGATAATGAGTAAAAATAAGTTTTTGTTTTTTTTTCTAAGTTAATACTTGTTAATGAGGAATTATTTGTAGGTTAATCCTATAAGATCTTTTGTTTAAAAAATTTTGAATTCTTTATTATTATAGAGTTTCTACTAACTTGAACATTATAATAAGCTAAAACTCAAAACCAATTTAAGATTATAAATAGTTCTTGTTGAACTTTCTTTCTATGAAAACTTACATTTTATCAAAGATAAAAAATCGCGTATTTATTTTTTTGAAATTCGCTAAGATAATTCATGATAGATAACCGTTTTTTTTTCACTATTGAACATAATAATCTAGAATACATGCAGTCAGACTTATGAAAAAAATCCTTCGATTGAGTAATCACTTTTGAGTTAGAACATTGCGCATCATGTAGATCCTAACAAGCCATAAATGTATTTAAAAAAAAGGTTCACTCATTAGCTTATTGTTGCTTGGATATTAAATGCCGAAGTCCTCCACAGAAATACTAGGAAAACTAATTTTCAACTTGAAACTTTGCATAGTGACAAGCCTTAATGAGAATAGTCTATTCGACAAAGTTTCATAAATTTTAATTTGCTCTTATTCTGAAATAAGAACACCGAATCTGTCAATGCAAAAAAAAAACAACATGCCTTGAGGGTGTGGCTGTAAGAGGCCACGACATTCAATATCTCAGCAATAATAACCTAAGAATTCAAACTCGTTTCAGAATACTCATAAATAATTAAAATCTACACGACGCACGCAGTTCTTATTCAAAAGTAATTAATCTCTTGGAGGATTGTTCTCGTCAGCTAGGATCTAAAATATCATTTTTTAACATAGGATTTCCATCTATATGAATAAATAATGGTTTTTAACACATTTACTATCAGCTTCGGAAACATATCACTAATCATCGATCTAAGTAGTACTTATCGTCGATCAAATATATATATTCATATGAATCTATTATTGTTAATAACACTATTCATTCATAAATTCTTTTAGAAAAAAAAAAAAAGAAATACTCTTATTAACTATTTATCAAACATTTCCTCTTGTTTCATGAACATTTTTTTTTACAATGCTTTTGTTTGGACATAATAGATAAAGAATTATTACCACAATAAAAATAAAAACCCATAGAGACACTTCTATTCTTATATTTGTATCAGAAAGTTATGAAATGAAATATTCTTTTTTTTTGTCCTCAATAGTTAATTTTTATACAATAATAAATCTATGGATATCCTATACTAGTAGAATGGATACATGGTTTTTGTTTTTTTGTTTTCTATTATATAATAACATACCACCAAGAAGAGCTCCTATCTTAATGCCTGTTTTAACCGAATAGGATTCGTCAAATGAAGATTGTTGATATTGAATTGTAGAAGATGAAAGAGAACTAATATTTTTAAAGAATGAAGTAGTTGTATAGGTAATCGTTGTATCTTTTTGTCGTTTTTGATGTTTACTAATGTTTAATAGACGATAAATAGATGATGTTGTAATAGTATTTAATGATGACAATGCCAGAGAATTGTTTATATAATTGAGTGGGTACATTATTGGTCGTGTTGTTGTTCTTCATTGCGATTTTTACTAATATTAATTTATATTGTCGTTGCTACCGCTCACATTCATCTATCAATACACACATCAAATAATATAGAAGCGTGTAAAAATTAGAAAACTGAGAAAAGAAAAGGAAATGAAGAAAGTCAAATTCGATTTATAATAGAAAAAAAAAAGTTTCTAGCATAGCTCATTAATATGAACAAAAAAAAAAGGAAAGAACGTGATGTAGACAATACTATTAATATCCTTATTTTTCTGTTTGATAGAAACACACATACAGGAACACAAATGCCTCGAGGTCTCAGTTAGAATTATTTTTTTTTCTTTTTTTTTGCATTCTGTGAAAAATAATTGAGATGTTGTTAGACAATACATTCATATGAGAAAAAGAAAGAAATGAGATCATATTCGTTCTTTTATAGTTCAGTTCAAGAATCTTTTTCGTTTTCTACCAAAAAGATAATAATTCTACAAGTTAATTGTACTTTAACAAATATCTACAATGTTCCTAGCTAATCTAAAGAATGATTTGACGTATAAAAAGAGTATAATGTCATACGTAATTAGAACATTGAAACAAAAAGAAACATTGAAAAACGATAAGAACAACAGTAGTGGAAAATAGAAGATTTTCCGGCCGTTTTTTTTTTCTATATTTTAATTACAGATGTTGTTATTTCCTAAGAAGAAAATAATTTCTTTGTCCATTTGTTTTTTAATTAAAACGACATAATCAATAAAAAGTAATTGTGAATCAAAAGGTATCAATTCTCTCTTATTCTACCGATATACTAGAAAAGCAAACTTACATATGCAAGTAATCATCAATGTCGTTTGTCATTGTTCTCTCTCTCTCTCTCTCTCTCTCTCGTTTTTTCTTCATCTATTTCAGATCAGAAAAAAAGCGACAAGTAGTGAAAATGATCGTTCTTGTTTCATTCTTTTTTCCTTGTCCTTTTTACATGAGATGATGTTGAATATTGCATGTGTTTTTTTTTCTCGATGAAAAGGAATCTCCTGGCAATTAGAAACGTATGCATTCGTTCATTCATACTACACAGTCTTCAAATATAATATGCATTCGATTCTTTGAGTCGAGAACATCAAATGAGAAAAGATGTAGATGAGTTGCCGAATTGAGATAAAGACTAAGTGCTAATCGGATTTCATTCGCATATAGAACTAGAGAAATACAATTGACAAATGAAGAAAATTCTTCTATGAACATTGTTATTAATATTTTGATGACAACAAAAATATATATATATATATATATAACTAGATAATATTGTTTTTTGTAAAAAGATTTTTATCAAATACAACCTCAATTATATTCCAATTTAACTGAATTGATATAGTTTAAAATTAAGTTTTATTTTTAGTAATAGAATTCTTTTTTTTTTTTCTATAATCATTTTTCAATGCTTTCATAGCAAAGTTCTAACAAAAGTCATGAGTCGTCAAATAAGGAAACTATATACTATATGACAAATATTATATGAGCAAAAAAAAAAGACAAGCACAAATTATTCTACAAATTCATCAAAACATTAACAGATGACTGATAATAGTATTAAGCCACGCATACAGGAAAAAAACACATATTTAATTATTTTAAAGGCAAATCAAATATTTAAATTTTATCAACACCTACGAATGATGAACATGTCTACATGACAATGTCAATTCAACAAGAATCAGAAATCGGAATACTAAAACATAATTAATTTCACAAAACCATTGATAATACTGCAGGACAATAGATGTTTTACTCAATCACTGATGCCCTAATACCAAAACAAATAATGCCTCTCGTCGATCATGAAGTATATTCATTTTCATTAATGATACAATTTTATTTATTCAATTTATCATATGTTTTACTTTATAGATAAATATAAGAGAAATTCAACTGAATATTGATATAGTAAATTTGAATAATTAAATATTAATTTATGAAATAAATATGACAATTGATTATCAAACTAACTGAAGTATTTTTATTTTTCATTGAATTTTTGTTTTGTAGCCGTTCTATAAAATATTTATTAATGAAATATAAACAGAATGAATATCTACTTGAAAAAGATAATAATGATGATGAAAAATAAGATAACATTGTGATAGATAAAGTAATCAAAATAACATCGCGTGATGTCTATTCATAATTTGGAACATGACATTGTTTAATAATACACATGAGAAAAAACACGAAAGAATAGAATTACACTCAGTAAAACAAGTGTCTATCTCAATTAAATATTGAACAATTAAAAACTCATCGAAAAAGACAACAAAACATTATGAGAAATCTAATGTCTATTTAAATAATTTAAAATAAAACAAAACATAATGTAGATTCTTTAATAAAACTAAATGTATGAAGATATCTTTCTTTCTCTAAGATTCAAGCCATGTTGTCAACTATGCAATATATAGTAGAGGATAAATAGATAAATTTCTTATCTATGCTTTTTTCAAATTTCTGTTTCTCGTTTCATGATATATTATCTTTTGATTATCTGTCTATTGTAGAGGACGACGCATACTGATGCATAGCTTTATTCAAAGGACAATGAATGTCGCAACTCCAGGAACAAAGAAGCCTAGAAAAGGACACCTAGTGAGACTACATATCTTGACAACAACAAAATTCCGAAGAGAAATTTTGAGTTTTCGCTTTGAAAACTTGATTTTATTACGCGATAATTTCTTTTTCAGATTTTTGTATTTCTCGATATTTAACTCTTCAATGTTGAGACAATGCCGAAGCGATCCTGCGAAATTAGACAACAGCCGACTTTGAAAAAATTGATTGCAATGAAAAAAAAGCTTAGGAGAACAGCAATGATCTTTGGTATGAAGGTGTCACAGTAGTTCTTTTACGAGAGAAGATTTCCAAGTATACGTCACGAATCGAATTAATATTTTGTCCATTAGTAAGATCGAGCGCGACTGTGGAAGTTTATAAGAGTTTGTTCTCATGCACTGTTCTAATCTGAAATATTTACTGTAGGTAGATCTCATGAATTTTAGAATGTACTGAAAATTTCAGCCAATAGAATATATTGCTCTTGACATATCCAATTTAGAAAACACTGGACTTTCTTACATTCCTGGTAACATTTGATTTTTTTTTAAATTATAGTCCACAGTTCAAGTTAAAATTTTGTAATTTGATTTTTTCACAAATACCTAGCTAGAGATAAAAACTAGAACTTCAATAAAATTGTAATAGGTTAGAAATGATAGTACATGGGGGATGAATTCTTATAGGCTTCTATTAGTCTCATTGGGGCATACACGAATGAGGAAAATTTCAATTTAATTCTTCAGTCACACTTGGGAACGTTCACTCGCTAGAAATGTTAAACTATAAACAAATGCATACAGATCATTATTAATGATATTTAATATTTAATTACAATGATACGCATTATCACCTACGTTTTGCTTTTTGCTAGATGAAAAGTATTGTTTATAGCTATTATTAAAATGATCAAGTTAAAAATAAATTAAAAAAATAATAACATATTTTTGAAAATATACAAAATTTACATTGTAACATCATTTACCCGATACTTATATCTCGATAGAAATGCTAGAAGTCATTCAACTAAATTTTTATTGCGAGATGGAAAATGAACAGCTTAATTTTAAAAACATACATTTTATCATAATAATTACGATTGAATAGTTATTAAAATATGATGCAGATTCTATCTACTAGACTATTCTATTAGGGATGAATTTGTTTACCAGACGAACTGAGATAAGTTCAATCAAAACTAACTTTCATTGAAGAGTTTAGACATGCTGTAAAAAAACAAATTAGAGGAGAAGTTGTTTAGGAAAGTTAGACTAATTATTTACATCGTTGTCAAGAAATAAAGAATGTTATTTACATCTATAAAAACACAATTTTTTTGTAGAAAGTTGAACGATACATCTTCTAAAAAAACTTTAGTTGCTCGTTCAACCAATTGAATGAAAGAAATTAAAACGACGCCATTATTTCTAAGACATTTGTTATTTATTTTATTTTTAATATATACAATGAACACATATTCATTTTCATTATGACTTGTTTAAGACACACTCATCCTCAAAAGTCGATCTTAGACTAGGTATATTCAAATCGTGTGAAGTTTTCCCAATATATTGTAGCTGTAATGAAAAGGCTTATGCTAAATATTCATTAAGCAAGAGTCAAGAACAGAACATTTGGCAAGTTAAAATTCTTCGTGACATCTCATTCTATTTACTTAATAGTTTGTTATTCGAAATGTTAGGAATACAGTTATGTAGATAAAATATACTATTGTTATATTGATAATATCGAAATATCACAAGAGAAATACAAGCACTCATCAATATGATATAGTTTTGCAAAATTATAGAAAAATGATAAGACTTCATTGAGCAAAACAATAATTGCGAGAATTTATTTAATATTATATTTCTTTTTTTATTAAGCATGAAAAAATCTGTAATAATTCTATGTTATATTTCTAAAAGATAAGTCAATCAATCAATTAACTAAACTATAAATATGCATTTTTGGTATTATTCGTTTATTTGCTGGTGGTGTAACACTATAAACTAATTCACCATTTAATGTTACATCAATATTTTGTATACCATTTGGTTCTTGAAGACGATAAAGTATTTGTGCTGGTCGTAATTCTATATCAACAATAACGATTTCATGTAAATTTGTTATTGTTGATTGTGGTGCATAAAGTATAACAATTAAATTCGATTGTTTTGGTACTAATAAAACACGTTCAATTTGAGATGATATTTGTCGATCAGCATATTTTATTGAATCAAGTGGTATAACCATATTTTGATCATTTGCAAAAATTAATAAACGATCAGTTGTTACTCTATTAACATCGTGTACAGCAACACGATCTTGTTCATCACATGATATGCCAACAGGATCAATTATAATATTTGATACTGGTTGTTTAAAATCTATTTGTTCAAGAGGAATCATTTCGTTTGTTGTATGATTTATATCAAATTGATGACATTGACGTTTTGTACGACTACATGACCAAATTTGATTTTTTGTTAAATAATCACAACGAACAATCATTATAGGATCATATGGAAAAGCTAAACGAACAAGTAATGCACCATGATGTGTATGTAATGTAATGATTTGTGTATCGGTTTCAAATGCAACTAAATAATCATATGTCACAGTAAATGATGAAATAAGACGTATATTTGATAAATGAAAGCGTTCAGTTAATAATGGTTGTCGACGAAGACGACGAGAATATGAAAAAATACGTACTTCACCTTCACAATCACATGTAAATATTCGATCTTCTATTGATGAAACAATCCATTTAGCAGATATATCTAAATCTACTGTATATAGTTTATGAATTGATATAGTATTTGATGAATTATATTGATTTATTGATGATCTTGTTGATGTTATTCCTGTTTCTTTATGATTAGCATCTTTATTAGCAATTATTGTACCAAGTGTTCTACTCATATTATGACCACCCGAAGGTTTAAAACGATACTACACACAATCAATTGATTGAGAATTTAAGATATATGTATATATATATACATTCTACCTGTTTAAGTTGTTGTGCTATGTTATTAAGTAAACGTTCGATATCATCAACCATAGCATTCATTTCATGTGGTTCCATATCAACTGATTGTCTTCGGGAGCTAACATAAAGTTTTTTTTTTTCTAGATATTTGTATTACAAATAAAAAAAAAGTTTCTTTTACCTTTGCGGTAAATGAAATGATTCTGTTCTACGTAAATGTTTACGTATACCATCAAGTTCATTTGTTGACCTATGGAAATAAAATTAAAAGTTAAATATAACGAATGTCAGACTCAACTGTACTCGAACAGAATGTGATAGAAAGGTCATCCTTGTTTTTTTGTTTTGTTAGATAGGATGTGATCTCTACTTCTTATTAAATATTAGTTTATAGGTAAATAAAGAGTAATTCCTATTGAACTATATCGATAGAAGGTTCGATTTTGTTTTAGTTGTTTCAAACTTGAGAATTCTTCTTTTTGAACTTTTTCTTTTAATATTCTTCATAGATTTTCATTGAATCACACATCTCCATCTTCAAATGAAACTCTTGTCGTAAATGATTGAAAATCAATAAAAATCATTAGAAACTCGAACTTTACATTTAATCTTATTATTGAAAATATTTCTATAATTTAGACTGATTTCTAATGATTTTCGATAATGTTTAACCATCTTCAGTCCTTATTCGTATCCTTAACGCGTTCAAATGATTTCTACCTAGATAATCAGTTTGTTGAGTGCTCGATAAAATTAGTTAATCAGATGTAAATTCTATCCTTTATGCTCTTGTAATAGCTGCTATAAAAAATTTAAATAGAAAAAATTCTTTTCAACAAAGTTATGAGAAAACAAAATTTCTCGTTATATGTTCAAAATCCAGGATTTTTATAAGACTAAAAGCTTAGACATGATACACAGAGCCATATAATAAGAGTTCTTTTTAACAACGGAAAATGATAGGGCAAAACATTTTTAGTAATATAAGATATCTTTGAGCTCTCCATGACTTTTTTTTTTTACTGAGCTATCCGAAATTTCCGGAAAGTCCAAAAAACGTTTATTGTATTTTTCTCATTAATAATAGTCTTTTGGCATTTTGTAAAACATACTTAGCTCAACATACAAATGTCACGGAGAGCTCGAGGAAGTCAGATTACTCTGAGAATATTCTGTTCTTCTTTATCAAAATAAACTTTTACTCTCCGACTCTGCATGTTGAAAATTTAGACTCTTGCTTTTTTATAAAAATTCTAGATTTCGAAAATACACATCAAGAAATATTATTCTATCTAACATTAAGAAAAAAGAATCAGTTTTCTATTTGAATATAGTTGAATCTAACATTTATTGAAGATGTTTAGCAATATTCATTAAATAAAAATAAATTTACTGTTGAATATTTTGTTTAATATGATGAATACGTCTTAAGAGTTGATCACGTTGTTCTTGAAATTCTTTCGTAATCATCATATAAGTGTGTTCAATATCATGAACAGCTGTATTAGCCACAGATGATGAACGAGATAATTCTTCATGTAAAGCATCTAATGACAAACAACATGAAATTCTTGTTGTTGTATTCAACAACAAATTATTCATCATTATGATAAATACTTACTAGTTCGTTGTTGAATAGCACGTATACGTGCTTGTACTTGACGGCGTTCATTTTTACTCGATGATAACGTTGTACTAGTGCTTATGCGTGATGTTGCCATTTTTTTGTTTTTTCTAATTTATGTTTGTTCTTCTGTACCCTTTTTCTTTTTGTTAATGTCTTTCAAACATTAACATACACATAAACACGTTTACCATGGATTTTTTTTTTGAAAGCAAAAAAACGTTAGAAACGACAATTGAAAGCTTGTGGATGGTGACAACCGTAACATTCACAATTTCTTTAAGTGATTTGATTATTTTTCCGTTAAACAAGTGAATGAAAAGAAAAAATAACGATTGAAAAAATATTTTTCTTTGTATTATTAATATGAAGATTGTCATTATGCAATTGAACCAACCTAAAAATATAAATCTTCATCTAATTTAATTAAGATATAAAAAGAAAATGAAGATTAACATGTACCAAGTTCGTCAGTTACTATAACCCTTACAAAAGGCTATTGAGGACGATTTCATTAGTTCAATATTTTTCTTCCTATGGTTAAGTTATATGAGTGCAAACTAGTAAAAAAAGTTAAAATCATAAGTATGTTATCGAATTATCAATAAGAAGTATTAATCATAATATTTTATTTAATATTTTTCTAATAAATTTATAATTTCGAAGTGCGGATACAATGTCTTCCGAGTATGTCATAGACAATAAATGTTAATGAAAAATATAAAAGAGATGAAAATAAAGAGTTGACAAGCGTACAAATGGGATTGTAAAAAGAAATCTATCGGATATTCTAATAAATATTGTTTTTAGAATTAGCAAGTCGAGATTTAAACATCGTCTAAGAACAAATTCAATTCCTATTATCCATAAAAATGATTTGAATAAGATTGGCAATCTTCTTCACATATGCAATACGATGACTACAAGTGTTTCACATACAAAACTTTTGCTTTCTTTGCTAAATATTATAAAGACTATGCTTTCAGCAGTTTTTATTTCGACATATTATTGACACAGAATAATAATAATAAATTATATGTAACTATTATTTCGTTCTGTAGATAATAATTTTTCATACTAAATACTTCTCTTGTCAAAATAGTAGATTATACACCAAGAAAAATATTTTTCTTGCTCTTTCTTTCATTCAAAGGTTTTATATATAGAACCTTTTATCAGCATTATACAACAACCATGAATGTTACAGTATATAAGTTATTTATCTTGAAGTAAGATTAACAAGATGAAGCTGTTATCGCTATTTGCTATTTTTGGTAGTATTTTCGGTATGAATTAATGTAATCTAAAGAAGATTTATTCATAGACTTTATTTTAGCTAGTAAAACAATAAATGAATTCTTATGGAATGAAACTTATTCAAAAGGTCAAGTATTTCGACTCGATGATTTCGATATATATTCTGTAGGTAAATCCAATCGTAATTTATCAATAATTGTTATTTATGATATTCGTGGTTTTAATATAAGTCAAACACGTGTATTTTGTGATCGTCTCGCATCAGAATATTCTGTTCATGTTGTTATGCCGGATTTTTTTCGTGGTACTGTAGCTCCAACAAATGGAAGTATGAGTACATGGTTAATAAATGTTAGTAATTGGTCTAGAGTTTCAAATGATCTTAAAAATATTGCTGATTGGTTAGATAAAATATTTTCAACAAATCATATTGGTTTAATTGGATTTTGTTGGGGTGGTTTACAAGCTGTACGTGCTTGTTCAAATTTATCAACAATATTTTTTACAGGTATATCAATTCATGGTTCATCAATAACAGCTAATGAAGTTAGTCAATTACAACAACCAATGTTATTTATTGCTGCTGGTAATGATCCACCACTACAACCAAATATATCCAGTGTAATTGAACAATCAAATATGAATATAAGTAAACAATGTGAATATAAAACTTATTCGAATATGCGTCATGGATTTGTTGCTGCTGGTGCAAATTATTCAAATCCAGATAATTTTAAGGCTATTGATGATGTACATATAACAGTGAGAAATTATCTTGATAAAATAACAAAAAATATGTCTTTATCATTATCGATAAATTTTTATTTTTTATTAATACTTTTGATAATTGCTTTTTATTTATATTTATAAAAGAAAACGACAAAGAAAAAAAAAGAAAAATTTTTACAATCACAGTAAACAAAAAAATGACAAAAGCATTTTTAAGGTGAGGATGATGAAGATGTTGAAATTGAAGATGATGATATAATTGATCGTGTTACAAGTCCAAGTTCCCATATTTTAATGTCAATTAATTGATCTGATAATGGTAATATTGATTTTACAGATGAAAACCATGATTGAAAATGTATTGGTACACGTGGATTACGTAATAAAAAATCATAAAACCATTCTGTTGATATATTTTCTGATAAAAGTTTATGAGAATAATTATCAAAAACAATGTCACAAGCACGACGACGTGCCATTTGTTCTCCTGCTGTAGATGATGCATCAGCTAGTAATTGTGTAATTAATTCATTAGCTAAAGATTTTTCTTCTGTACGTGTTAATGGTGGTATACCAAGACGTATAGATTCAATTATTTTTGGAATTGATATATTTAATGATGATGATGATGATGATGATTCAGATTCGTTCGATATAACAGATTCAGTATTTGTTGAATCTAATCGTTTAGTTATTCCTTCTGTTCGACTAGCATATGTTGTTGGTGACTAAAAAAATAAAAATAATATTTAACATCACTATCTTTTTCTTTTATTATTATCTTTTATGTTAAACATACTGGCTCTGGTTTGACTTGATTTGTTATTGGTGTATCTGGAATTATTTGAGGATCGCAATCGATAGAAAAAAAACTAAATTCTGGTTCAGATTGATTAGTATCTTGTTTGCTTACTATGGCCTAAAATAATTAAAAATAAAAATATATTTTTACAGAAAAAAAGTTATTAAAAGATTACTAGCAATATGATGGGAAACTATATAAATGATACTTCATTATCTGATAGAAAAAAAATTTATATACAAATTCAAGATCAGATTTCGTTTTACAATAGAGAGAATATGAATTTTTTATATATATCTAATCCAAATGTTTACAAATAGAATTAATTTAAATTCTACCATAAGTAGGTCAAACTGAGCTGCCATAGTAAAAGTATAGATTTACATTAATATTTTAGTAATTTCCAGAAAATACTCTTTAATTTTCAGTATTTTGTTTAATATTAAACAGAAATGAATATTTATATATTTCTTATCTTACATCATTATCTTCAATAACTTCAATTGAATCATCATCTTCATATATTTCTTCAAGTTCATCATGAACTGTATTTTGTTGTTTTGGTAATTCGTGTTGTTGTTGTTGTTGTTCATTTGTATGATGATGAGAATGGTGATGATGATGATGCTGTTCATATTCAGATGGTAATGGACGTTTTAATGTTAGTGGAGGAATTCCAGGTAATGATGATGATTGTGGTGGTATTGAATTAGTTTTTGCATAAGGTCGTTTAAAAAGATGTACTTTATAAAAATGTTTTTGACAAAGTGAAGAACGAAATGCTAAATTTCGACATTCATATCCATCCGGTGATACACATAATGGTCGCCATTGTTTACCATCAAATTTATAACGTATACCACGTGAATTAACACGTATGGTATTTTTCAATGGATGTGCATGTGTTGATGGATGTTGTTGTTGTTGTTTACTTATCCAAAGAAGATCTTGAGCTAACGGATTAGTTGCTGACGGTATAACTGGCATTGATGATGATGAGGGTGGAATTGGAAAACGTTTCATAGTTTCATTCGGAACTTGATGCATTCTAGAATAGAAACTAACATAAGAAATTTATAATAGATGACTTATCATCTTGTTCAACAAGAAAAGAAAGAAGAAGAAATTATTCTATGAAGTCAAACAGTGCATTCGTAATGACAAGATAGTGTAAAAAGAAATTCAATATGCGCATTATTTAAAAATTACTAAAAATAAAGAACTTCGACTCGCTGTCGAAACACGTATGTCTTTATTTTATTATGATCAATAATTATATTCGAATATTTTTTTGACAAATCAAATTAAAATTTTTATGGCATAGTGCTTTTAGAAAGGGGTTTTTTTTTTTGTTGTTTTGCATAATGATTTATATTTGCTTACCGTTGCATGATAGTAGTAAAATGCAAATAGCAAACAAAAAAGAACCAGAAAGAAAAAAAGAAGAAAAGAGCAAATGCACCAAACTCGTTTTATTATTACTCAATTGTATGCATTAGTAAATTCACAATATATTTTAAGGTTTGAGTAGAATAAATAAAGAATTAGTGAATATATAAAGATATATTTTCCCTTTTTTTTTCACACTCTTCATAATGATTGGATAGTTCAGAAAATTAATATTTTCTCGAGATAAAAGAAAAAAAAAAAATATCATGAAGAGAAAGAATGAAAATAGAAAAATGCGACAAAGTGCAAAATGTGACCTTTGCCCGTATCCTCGCTCGATTGTCGAATAAGAATGAGTATGGCTTACTATTCTCTTTTTTTCTTTCCACGACATTGCATCTAATCTCCATGACGACCAACATTTTATTTTTATTTTTCTCGTTCTTCTTTTATAGTTCTGTCGTCACCCTAATCCTTACTTGAATGTATAAATGTCTTTATAAGAAAAATCTCTATTCCTAGTTGTGGGATATGTAATGAGAAGTTTTTTATAAGAACGTCGAAGAATAAGAAAAGATAGAAATAAAAATCTCCTATTCGCCCATTTTCTAATGCATGCTATAAATGGTTTTACTGTTAGATAGGAGTGGCAAATACTATTAGTGCGTTCTTGCGTGCTTATTTGCACAACCCTATCGGTTGAACGAGTGCAAGCAAGAAGGAAGGAAAAAGAAAATATAGGTCACTTCTTTCTACTTAAAGACGTATCAATTTACTAGCATTGCGTGCTGCCTATCTTAGCTCTAACATCGCAAATGCCTCGATGATATAAATATTAAAAAAAAAAAAATTTTTTTTCTTACGTACTTTTTATAGGTTTTTGTGGAGACTGCTAACGCTTTTTATTATGCTAGCACTTGAATATATAAAAAGTGGTAAGGAAAAAAAAATGAAATAGAAAAGAAAAAACCGTTTTCTATGGTCGGTTAATCAAACTCGCATGTGCATAAACTTATTGATGTGTAACGATAAACACAACGCATAATAACATATTACACAAAGTAAAAAAATAGAGTAGAAATTATTCGCTGTTAAATAAACGATAGTCTTCAATCTCTTGCTACATCACTGGCTTGCTACAGCAAAAAAAAAGAAGAAAAGAACTGCTTATATGATAACTATAGGGCGTGCATTTTCAAGAGATTTAATGAAAAAAAAAGGAAGTCAGTATGTCTTTTTACTCTATGCATGTTATATTATAATAATTATACTATTTGCATATATAAAACTGATAGATTTTCATATAATATTCGTTCTGCATAATTAGAGTTAATCCAGCCATATTAAAAACAGTTTTATACTGTGATTTCTACATCTTTTTTCTCATTCATAGTAGTTATAATATTTTATATGCATAAAATTTTATAGAAATATTGCCAACAGTCCAAGAAAGACTTAGAAATGGCTCACTGAAATCGCTTAATATATTTGCATGAGATACTTGAAAACCTCTTATCAATCAATAGAAATCTATGAGTTACTTATATGCAATAGAATGTATCTTAATTTGTAAGATTAAGACTCTCGGCTATCATTTCCTGTAATCTCAAGAGCATTTCAACTGACACGCCTTCTACTATATAACAGACATTGTATCAACTAAACTTCCAATATTTTTTTTTTATTAAAGTACTGATCATCTAAATCCAAACCTAATTAATTATACATTATGATGAAATATTCAATGAAACACATCAAATTATTTTATGCATTTATTTAGCATAATTCATTTCGTATTTTTTTTTCTTAATGTAAACTACGTCGAGAAACACTTCTCATTCTACACTTAATATGTTGTTTATTTGTCGAACGAAATAGGACTGTTATATGAAATAATTTTAATTATAAATAATAGAAAAGTGTTTGTAGTTGAACTATATTTCATATTTTAGGTAATAATGTAAATGTTTTTCTTTTTTTGATAAGAATGAATAACAATATTCGGAAGTTAATAAAAAATTCAAAGAAAAATTTTCTTCATATTAAATAATATTCGGTTGGCAAATGATAAGAAATCGCTTTAGTTCTTTTTTCTGCGAGAATATTTCATTATATTCATTCAAACAAAAATTTCGAAGTCTTTCCGCATATTTTCTTTCAAGAATACTTGATTCCGACATTGTTTCGATATATAATAAGCATTCATTGTCTTTGTTTTTTGTTCTATTTAAAGTAAAAGTTCGATTACCTTTCTACAATCACTTTGTTTATAGTTGAATACCTGTCACGCAATAATATTATAAATTCAATGCACATATTTAGAAAACCATTGTATGTCAGAGAAGTAGAGAAGAACCTATAGAACTGGTAAAAAGGTAGTAAACAACTATAGACCAATCCTTTTTTTAATAACATATTTTGCTTATGTGACCGTTAACATGAATGAGTTTCGATGTATGTGTGTGTATTGCATGAGTTACCTAATTCGAATTCGAATATAAATGAGACTCTGAAAAGTAAATGCTACGATGAAAATAAATTAAAAAAAATCGAATCAGCGATGCTCTAAGAAACAATTAAAGATAAAAATCATATAGTTATATGGTCATTTCTGTTCACTGTTTTCTTAATATTTAGAAAACGAAAAAAAAGTAACATGGTTTTTGATTAGTTCTGAAATTCCGTTTAAACACTATTTTTTGTATTTTTTTTTCACTGATCTTTAGCAGATTCTAATTGGAAAAAGTAGACCTTCAGTCAAAACGAATAACATATTTGGAATGAGGATAAAAAAGTGATTTGCTAATCAATAAAAATAGTATTTGCATTAAATTGATTTTTTGATTGGGTCCTGAGGGAAGCTACAGCAAAATATTTCCAAGAAAAAACAATATGTTAAATTTATTTTTCATTCTTTTTCTATTACTATATGTTTTGAAATCAACAGAAAAGACAAGTTGGATGAACACATATGGATAATCGTTCAAGAAAGAATAAAAATCATTCTATTTGATCCAATGCAAAAAGATATAAATTCAAACGAGATATAATATGAAGATGTGAGCTTTTTTTGAACTTGATCATGTGTTTAAACATCGTCTCAATTGTAATATGTTCTTCGTCTTAAACCTAGAAGAACAATGCACTTCAATCATTCATATCATGATTTTGAAAACTCCGTAAGACTTTCAAAAATGTTACAAAATTTCAAAAGACTTCATCAGCCTTTAAGATCTATGAGCCTCAAAGTTTCCATTTTGTCTCGTACTCTACTTTAATTTATACACTGATTGTAATGAAAATCCAAAATTTCGTTTTCTAACAGGAAACTTCTTTACTTTCATTACAGCTTACATCTCTCAATTGAATCGGATTAATGGTCGCTTGCAAATTGTGTCCTTTAAGAATGAAGGTATAAATGAATACTCATCAATATATCATGATGCCAAATATAGCATTCAAATGCAATGAGTGATAGGATGCTATAAAGAAATGCACTGAATACATATTCATTTTTGCATAACAGAAAACAATGCTCTATTCTGATTACAACANAAAACCTTATTTTTTCCAATATGGGCGTTCAGAAAAACCTATGTAATATCCTTAAATCTCATGATAAAATCAATCAACTATAGTGCATTCGAGAGTAGACACTTAGCTCTATCTAATGAGTTATAAATCACAAAATCGATAAATTTGACCAAAATTGACTTTTCTGAGGGGGGGGGGCTTAAGCAAATCTAGAAAAATTTTCTTATAAATACTATCTCACGAGGAGAACACTCTAATCTATTAACTGCTTTAGAACTGATATTATGGCCGTATATATGATTCAGTGAGACTAATGAGTTCTCACTTCGAAGAATATTATTCCAATGAATAATTCAATGTGCTCGCGTCTATATGGTCTTCATGATATGAAATATTGCCATTCTGAATATTTATTGATCTTTAGATCAATCAAAAGGGATAATGTTTATGATTTGTTTTCAGTTACTAAACGTCAATGATGCTTGTCAACTTTATGGTAGTAAACAGTATAAATATAGATCATGTACGGTCTATACTTATCACGTTTGGTCGAATGCAGAAATACCATCGATATTTTAATCGTAGCATGAATAGTTAGCATACAATCATTAGCCATACATTACAGCTATTCAAATCAATCTCTAAAGAATTCATAAACGAACTGTACTTACATTATTTTGGTATCATAAACTATGTGAAACAGGTCATCTATGCAGGATATACAAACTGAAGTTACACTATCAATACAGTCGTGCTCATCGGATTACTTTCACTTATACGGTACCATTTGATATCTTAGAGCATTATATACGGTCATTTGTGCACCAGAGACTAACGAGACACTACGCGACGTTGCTCATGTTTAGACACGTCGCATGCTTCTGTCTCGTTTCATTTTACCAATAAATTTTGTCATAGCTAATTAGTGTCTTTCATGTTTTATCAGCACTCATCAACGATTGGAATGATACAACACGTGCTCTAGAAAGATCTGCCAAATGTTCGCAAAGGCTTCACAAGTCTTGCATAACTATCGTGTTCATTGGATTGTGTACCGCGTGGTTCGATCTAGAAGAAGTACAAAGATATAAACATAAGATTAGAATAGTGAATTCATGAGAGATTTGACAAGTTATTACTACTGATGGCTCCTAAGATTTGACGGAAGCATACTGCATGAACAGTATCTGTAAACTAATATATTATTTTCATAGACTCAAAAACCCATTCAATATTAATGATGATAAAGCTTAAAAATCAAATATTTTTAAGAATCGCGCTTTATAGTGTTGTACAGCAGTCAACGAAAGCTTTTGGTTGATCTATGAAGGTGTTCAAAAATATTGCTACGATCTTGACAATAATAGGAAAAAATCTTAATTGAATGTAGCTAAAATAAAATATAATGCCTATAACCAAGCTCGCAGATTCATTTTTCCGTCGAATGCTTAATGATATTACATTAACTTAATCAGTACTATTGGTGATTTATCATCATGCAGTTTTTTGTTATAGATTTCTGACACTTTCATAATAGAAGATACTGATGGAATCGATACATGATTACAATATGCTATTTACGTAGCTGCCTGAAAAACAATAATGATAAAATCCTAGACGTGATATTGTCCACAATTATATATTTCAAATATGATTTGATTATTTCGGCTTAAATCTTCATTAGATAATAAAATGCATTTGCCAAAATATTTTAATGTAAAAAAATTGAGGCAATCAACTATTCCGTCAAATCTCAGTTGAAGTCTCTGTAGGTACCATTTAAGGAAGTTCGTCGAAATAAGGAAAATAGTGAAACAAATCGAGGACACATGAGAGTCGTAATATCGGACAAAAAGAATCAAGTGTTTGTAAAGTATGGAAGTTCTATGTCTTAGTAAGACTAAGACCTATCGATACGCCATTATGACTCTCCAGTGACCTCGATTCATTTCACACGTTTCTCTTAACTCCTATGAATTCTTTCAACGACGTCCATAAGTTTCCCAAAAAGAACGAAAACAAAGCTCCAAAATCATAAATATCCATATTTTATCATGCGACTCATAATATTTAAAAGAAGCACATAATATAATATTCTTGCTTGAGGGTGTGGAGTGTGGGTGGACGTGGTAGATCAAGAGTAACGTGCACACCCACACCCAGGCAATCTATCCAAGTTCATGAAAAAACAAATTGTTGCAGCGTTTAAGTAGAGTTTTCGAATGATGAAGCCTTATTCGATTCTAAGGAAAGAATACTAAACAATAATTTATCTTTGGTTTTTGATGAACTTCTGACTACGACATAAAAATGGATGCGAAACCAAATCTTAGCAGCTAAATTCCATAGTTATGAGACTTCGTAAAGGTTCATGGTAATCAGAAATTCTCTTTTCCGTAATTGAGTTTCTCATGTAGTTAGTCATGTATGAAAATCTTTTTAGAATATTATTGTGAAGATTGCGTCCCACAAATGAGATCATATGCAAAACTTGATGTATCACAAATAGAAACATTAGAGAAAAAACTGCCGACTGTTTCGACATTGCCACTTTTATTTATTTATTTCCTATTCTTTTTTTATAGTTATTTCAGGGGGATAGACAACCTCCAATTTGTGCAAAGTATGATCGGACGTCCCAAAAATACTGAGATTCTTTTTATTTAATTTCAATTTTTTGACTGTATAGGAGTTTCTGTTCATCATTCCGTTGTCGGTTGTTTTTATAAGTTCAACTTGATGATTTACGAAAAACTCTTCGATTTAGTTCTTCGAATATATGACATAAACATTGAACAGACAAAATTATATAAAAGACAACTTGTTATTATTGTTTTGTCGAAACTATAGGGTGTAGGTGCAGGTATTGGCGACGAGAAGATCGACATCCAAACCCCACAATCATCCATATACACACTCAAAGTCAAATGCATACACACACACATATCGGCTCCTCAAGTTTTCTTGTGCTGCAGTATGTGCTTCAAATTGGTTAGTACGATTGCTGATCAAGCAATGATTCATTCTGGTGATTTATCATCGATTTGAAAAAAATCCTCTCTTATTGCTAGAATGGCGATGAAATTTCAGTTCATAACTGATCTCTGTAAGAAATTTGATTAATCGTAATTTTATGGGGGTCCTGTTGGAAACCGTCAAAATCATCAGAATGTTCATGAGACGGGTAAGATTATTTTCATTCCATTCTATGGGTATGTTTTTTCTATCTATAACTCTACATTGTGTTTTGTTAACGTTTCAGATCGGATCAGTAACTCACATTTGCACTCATTTCACTGTGCAAAAGATAATCTAAATCATTTTCCTGCGCTTAGGTATTCTTAGCAAGTACTTGTTGTCAAGTTCCACATCAACAACTAAGATAGGTAGCTTGTATTCGCGATACTTTGAACGTTTCGCGAATGTAATTTTTAGCTGTGATCGAGGCCTTTTTGTCAAGTCTTTAACGGAGTCCTATGAGAAATATTCGATCGAGCGACAATAGTGACTTTGCCGGGTATTTTTAGTGTAAGCAAAACGATACAGATGCTGTCTGTCATATGTGCTAAGACAACAAATCATCTTATGTGTAATTCAAACTCAAAACAAATACAGGAGATTATATGCGGTCGTATTTATATAGAGATCTTCGTCAAATGAACATAAGGATCCTAAAGGATTAGGAACGTCATGGGCGCTGTTTGGAAATTTTCATTGACCATCGGAGCCAGTTTATGGATTGTCACAGGATCCTTTTTCACTTTCGTTTTTGTCTATCTTCTTGAGACTATCGATTGGTAAGTAATCAACAACTGCATAGCTGTCACAAATCTTGGATTATTTTAATGTATCTTTCGAGAAAACTTCACTTTCAGTATGTTAAGAATCATTATGATGATTTTGTCGGTCCGACAGCAAAATACATTTATTGCCATTTGAACTTTGAGGAAGATGCTTACCCTGCAGCCATCGGGTACCGACGACTATCTTACAATTGAAGCCCCAAGGCAATTTTTATGGAAACTATCGAAGACTTCTTGGCTGTTTTTGGTCGGAATACATCACATCAGCAGAAAATCAACAGAACATAAGAGAAATCGGTCGGTTTCGATTGAGTAAAATTTCTCTGTGGATAGAACTCTTGCAAAAGTGCATATTGTCAATCTACAAAATTCCTTTGCAAAGGTTTTGATATGCATTATATAGAAGTTAAATTAATAATAGAATTCAATAAGTACGCGACCGAACTCTACTCAGTCTGCGTTCAACTTTAGTAACTACCACTCTGTAGAAAAGGCTTATTTTCGATTTTGAAGAGTAGCATTTGCACTTGATTTGATGTGGGCCAACAATTCAAATTCATTTCTTGTTATATGTTGCTCTCAAAGCCTCGATTTTCAAGTATATAATAGTATTGCATGAGATTTTCGTTATCAGAAGAAAAGCTTTCTTACCGCAAGAAATACTACATTTCGTTCGATGTATATTCTTTATGGACAACGAAATCGGCATTTTTAAAGTTGGCAATAAATATTTGGTATCTATTGAATATGTAATTCATCTATTCGAGGTGTCTACTTTTTTGAAAGACTTTCGTCACATATGGTCAATAAGGCATTGTCTACGATCTTTTGTCAGCGAGAAAAGTTACACTTTTCATTAATTTCACCTCAAGCCATGTATGGAATGCTTTTGAATCGTAAGACATAGTTGGAGAAATCTTTAAAATCTATTTTATTTTGAGAAAAAGAAAAAAAATAGTGCAAATTTCAAGATTAAATTATTTGAAATTAACACTATTGGTTTATGTTTTCTTATTTGAGTTAATGTGAGTATTTGGACAGATGCAAACTATCAGTATTTCGACATTTACTGCCATAGGGACATTGCGTTGTTTGATGATTACCAACTTCTTTAGGTTTGTGTTGTTGCTCGTCGGGGTGCGAAAACTTTGACTGATGATCAGAGTCACTTGTATTATAGCAAGCGGAACCGAAACGGCAAGGTGTTCGCGAACGATCTGGATCAGCAGAAGACTTAGGTCTACATTCGGATGGATGAGAATATTGAGAACAATGTCGAGAATTATTTTGTTCGCGACATTTTGAGCCATATCGACAAAGTTTTTGCTCATCGTTACTTTCATGACGATTATGTTTCTGTCCACAGTAACTTTCAGATGATAATGATGACGCTTGAGAAGGCGACCCTTTTGATTGAAGAAAAAAAAACGAAGAGAGAAAATTAGTTTTGATTTTTCTTTTGACTTCAAAGAAAAAAATACTTACGTGATTTGTCACCTGTTCCTCTTCGTTCGACATTTTCACCGTGCGAATATTTCATTCGATGCTCTGTTGATCGATTTTGACAAGCTCGTTGATCGCGACATGGAACAAGAAAATCAGGAAAACCCGTATGGCGATACGCCGCTCGGTGGAAAGCGTCGTCGAGACTTTTACATGATCTACCATGTAAACAGATGTCTACTCGATGTGGCTCGTGTGTTAAATGTGGTTCTTTATCTTGATTACGACAAAGTTCAGAGAATCGACAAGGATGAGAATATCGGTTACAGTGGTCTTTTGATGTTTGTTGAAGACAATTAATTGAATTGGAGCATGGTCGTAGTTTTTCTTTATCAATATCAGAACCCAAGAGGCTATCAATGAACTGATTAAGTTTGGAGAAAGTCGATTGTGATTTATCGTCTGTCGATTTTGCAGCTGTTGCCGATTGACAACGATCAGAACTATGAGGCTTTTGTTGACTAGAAGAACCGCTGTTTCGTTTAAAATTTTTTTCAAATGAAGGATGCAAATCGGGTACTTGATGAAAGCAAACCATCATATTTCGAATAGGTACTTGATGTGAACCAGCACTGACGTGAATATAATTTAAATCATTCAAATCAATATTGGATTTTGTAAATTTATGGGAAATCGTTTCATAATTGTAGATACTATTCGGTCCAGCATGTGAAAGTGTCACTTGACCGGTGTTTTTTTCGAGTTTTAAACAATAATTAACAAAACCATCTACATTACAATTACGATGGAATGTATTTGAATAGGCTAAAAACGAATGTCTATCCATAATAGACGCATGCTGGAATGGATCACCATAATTCAAATACGAATATGATTCTTGATAATCACTTGATGTGGTAGATGGTGTCTCAGCAATATAGCATACGAGGCATTGAATATGTCTCCGGCTTTCAACAGTATCAATTCGTTCATTCGATAATGTGATCATCACATCACCATGCATTGCTTGAAAATAAATGTAGATTTCATTGGAAACTGAATCTTGCTTTTTATTTCGAAGATATTGATCAAAAATTTGCGATATTGTGAAAGGTAATGCGACATGCTCAACAAAACAACTCGATGGTAAAGTGATAACAGTGCCGCGTAAATTTTGTGCACGGTCAATATTTTGGATCTTCTTTCCAGCCAATTGATCAATAACATAGTGCTGATATTCAGTACGATTCTTCTCCAATACACGTGATTCTCTACTAGCTGTAGGACTAAGATTGATTTCATGATTTGTTATATGCAATGCGTCACGAAAAATGGATTTTGCTGACATTTGAGCTGCAGTTGTAAGAGATGCAAAGAGATTCTTCGGTATGTAAACTTCTTCTATGTAATCCAGATGTATTAAATCAGGCAAATGACTTTCGAATACTTGATCTGAATCAACACTTGTCAAATGTTTAATGATTGCTTTCAGATCGACGTCCATTGTTTTCTTGTGTCGACCTGTCGCAGCCATAAGCTCAGCTGCTGCTGAATACTCATATCCAAGTATTGAGCAATGTAATTTCGATTCCTGGAATTGCATGATTCGTTTGTTGAGTGTACCTGAATCCTTGATCCATGGTCTATGAATGAATGTAGATCCATTAAAAAATGAGGCCTCCGGTTGAATGGAAAAGTTCGCATCCGGATGATGCATCACTTGTTGTTTAAACACAAGAACAATATCTCCATAATCATGACGAAGTTGTGGACCAAAAATAGTATAAATATGTTCGTCAGAACTGCATAATTCGTCAGATGTCTTTTGAATACTAGTGGAATTAATCTCAGGATTCAATGATGCTTCAGCCATTTCTATGGCATGTCGGCGAATAATATCAATATCCGTTGGACTTAATTTATCTTTCAAAAACCTCTCTTCTTTACGGATAGTATTGTTAAAGTCTTCATCAGGTGTTGCTATTGTTGATAGTTGAGAAGAAGTAGTTCTTGTATTAGCCATGGTAGGTTTAATTTGATTAGCTCGTTTACTATATTCAATAGAGATAATAGCTTTAATATAATCTTTCATATGGTCTTCAAATGATTGGTTTTTATGTTCTGTGATTATTGATGCAACTTTTTTGTTTCGTTGAATAGTTTGAATTAAGAATTTCGGCATTTGTAGTTCATCTATATGTTTGCAAGACATAACATGACCATGAACGAGTATTAACTCAAAAACTGCTTTTGAACATTGATAAACTGGTCGTAATTCTTTAATGTATTTTAGAATTAAATTTGGAATTGATAGTGGAGCTTTCGATTGCAATTTTTTAGCATAATCGGTAATTGTTTCGATCATTTTCTTTTGATTTTGAACAAAATCTATATGTTTATTTAGTCCACAGTATTGAATGATACTATTACAATCGTAACTTCCATAATGTCGATATCGTTTAATATGTTCGAGTTTTTGTAGATCTCGACACTTGTAGGCTGGAAACTGACATAGACGACGAATATCAGCAATTTCTACATGTGAAACTGAATTCAAATGATCTTCGTCACCAAGTTTTGAACATCTATCTCCGTATGGACACATGCTACGTGCGATATGAATGGTTTTTTCCAAATGTAAACTCGATGTTTCCCGACATTGACGACCAAATCGACACACGTGTAAAAACTCACGACAATGGTTTTGAGCATCAAGTGATACCGCTTGAATATTTTTCGATTCTGATAGTAAAGTATGCTGTCGACAAAGAAATGGCGTAAACGGACAAGTTTGTAGAAGCGAATGACTTTCTTCTGCTATGCGTTTTTTATTATAAACATCATATTCCGTACCCATAGTATTATCATCGTCCAAAGATACATTTCTATCGAGCTTTGCATATTTGCGATTCATGTTCACGCATTGCCTTTCATCACCACTGATTTTCGGATGTTCAAGTTGATTTAAGTTCATGCGATTGTCGATTAATTGACTTTTAGCACCCTGCGAACATTTTATTTGATGTCTAAACCAAAGCATATGATCATTATTGTCCTTTAGTTCGCAATCTTTGGAGCTGTCGGTGTACGGACATAGTGGTGGATGCATATATTCACGACAGTGTTGTTTGTTTTCTAAGTCTCGACATCTGCCTCCATAACGACACGGAGGTAAATAATAAATTCGAACGCCGCTTAAGATAATTTCTTCTTTATTTGTCTCATTGAAAAGACGCCAAGGTCCAATCATCATATCGAGCATTTTCTGTTGCATGGGTTTGATTTTACAACCATCGAATACTTCTTGAAAAGGTCGAAAGTTTCCATGAGGATTAAATTCTTGACCAGTATTGTGATCATCAATAATAGCAAAGCAGATTTTCTTGAAGAATCCTCCATATTGTTCGATAACCGATTTGAATATGGTTGCAACATGTTTAGGTGGATTTCGAAAAGCACCACAGCCAAATGCAGAAAGAACAAGACAATCGTGATTATGATGATGAGCAATAGCAAAGATATTTTCAATTTTCTTACGCATGCCAATCGAATATTTCGAGCTCAAGAGATTTTTATCATTATTATTCAATTTTGGCTCTCGATAAGCAGCTATAGCTATAGCACACACATTGAACATTGGTTTATCCATGAAAGCATAGCCAACATTTTCAGGTTGACGAAAAACTGTTAATCCTGATGTATAGATCGCTCCGAATTCATCCATCGGATACATTCGATCACGTTCAATTAACGGTTTTAATTCACATGTTGATGTACAGTAAAAACGAGCAGTTGGTTTTCCATCATCAAGATCCATGTCAAGACTTCGGAAGTAATCAGAACGACGAAAAAGATTCTCTTCTTGCGCACCATCGCCTCTACGATAACCACCGCCTGGTGAGTGTGCATTCGCCATGTTGAGAAGCAATGGACGATACCCCTTAGAGACTAACTCCTCGTACACAATGAGACAATCTTCATTTACTACACTGACTGATGTACTTGAATACGGATAATCGATTGAAGTAGACAATGGCATAGTCTTACCATGTTGTAGCTTTGACTGATGATTGTAGACAATTGTTTTCAGTTGATCTGAGTTCAACTTAATTTCTTGGTCGTCTACATTGTAACTTCGCTTTTTTACAATACTAATTTTATTGAACTGTACTGTCATTCGTACTATATTACTCTGTGTATTACTTCTTGATTCC